>JBAHVQ010183676.1:0-15855 GCA_036872915.1 Nanipora kamurai | reverse complement strand
GTGGTCGAGGTGGGAGGTGTATCAGCAGTTGATGGTGCAATTTGGAGATCTCGAAAGGTACATGGAAGAAGCAAAGGTCTGCCCGCAGATTCTTCCACAACTTCAAGAGATTCTTTCTGATCCACAGCAACACATGCTCTGGAAGCTTGAGCTTGCCACAGCTTTTGATGTCAGCGAACATTTTGTGAAGGCCACGTATTTCCTGGAAGGGGATGGTCCTTTGATTTTTTCCTGTTATGAGAAGGTGAGTGCAGTTAACCAAGCTTGTCAAACTCCTCATTACCCGAACGTCCACGCAATTGCGACTGCAATTGCAAGAGAAGATCCCAGTCAGAATGTAGCAGCACTTGAACGGAGGGCGTTCCATATCTGAGGATTCTGGCTGGGTTTGGTCGTGCGAACAGGAGTCGGGATATCTTGAGGGACTTCTTGGCTTTCCTCAGGGAGGACTTCGTCAACAGTGCATTGTTGTTTGGATTGCCACGATTTCTTTTGCTGTCGTTTTTCTGTCCGAGTCATCTTCCTATAGTGCGATCTTTGAAAACGTCCAGAGAATTTGAACCGCTTTCTGCAGTACTTTTCTGCATCTTGAGTCCTTGGGTCATCTGTTTAGTTAAAGGAATAGCTTCCTCCTCATTTTCCTTGGCTTGAAATCTTGTTTGGACTATTAAAGCTTCGTCTTGTTTATCCAACACCAGCTTAGCAAGGTCTCCAATATCCCTTCCAAGCAAGACAGGTTTCGGCAAGGTTGCGGACACTCCATCCCTAACATTATACTTTACTCCATTCACTGAAATCTCCAGATCAGCTGTGCTGTATTCCACTACATCGCCATGGGCACAACACAAGGATACAAAGTCATCTTTGTTAATTTCATCAACTGTCATCAGGTACTGATGGACTAATGTACGAGAGCAGCCTGTGTTGAGTAAACATTCAACTCTCCGTCCATTAGCCAGTCCAGAGCAATGGTATTCTTTGGGTTCAGCCAGGGCTCTTCTTGTATGAAATTTGCAAGACTTGATAGGAGAATTACTAACAAAGTCTCTCCTCTTTTGGTCGCAGAAAAACCCCGATGATTTCACACAGTTGCTCGCAATATGACCCGTGCCTCCACATTTAAAACAACGAGTGCTGGCTTGTCCCTTTTCCCACTTGGACTTCCCATCTCCAAAACCTGGTCTTTCCTTGCCTTTTGTGTCTTGTTTAAAAAGATGGTTACTGCAGTCTCGTGCCAAATGGTCAGTTTCTCTACAATAATAACATTTTCGTACCTCATCTCCTCTCCCAATTGTGGCCTTTCTAGCTAAGATATAGTCATCTGCTAATTCACACGCTTCTAGGGCTGTTTTAGGACGGTGTTCCCGGATCCAAACCTATAAACTCCATAACATACACTCCAAAAGCTTTTCAAGGATGAACTTTTTGCAGACTTCCTCCTTTGACAACTTTCCTGGCTGTATCCACTTCCCAAACAAATCTTTTAATCGTACTTGTAACTAACGAAAACTCTCCTCTTTAGTTTTCTTCACAGAACGGAATCTCTGTTGAAAGGTTTCCTCATTGATATTATGTCTTAGCAATATAGCATCACGAACTTTGTCAAAGTCCTTGGCTTGTTCAACACCATGTTAACGTAGGCAGCTTGTGATTTGCCAGTTAAGAGCGGAGCTAATTTCAATGTCCAAAGTTCTTTAGGCCATTTACAAGCAGTTGCAGCACAAACGAAGGTTGTTAAGAAGTTTTCAACATCATCTGAATCAACTAACTTTGTTAAATTAGGCTCTTTTGTTTTAAAACTCACGGCTGTTCGCTTTTCAGCACTCTCGGCTTCTTCTAGTTTTCTTTCCAATCTTTCTTGTTTCCATGAAAGATCTTTGAACAGCTGTATTATCTGCTCGTCCCTTCTTCTGTTGAGTTCTCGATGGTAACTCCTCTCTTCTTCACTTCGTGCCCGTCATTTTCTTGCTCCAGCTTCTGTTCTTCAAGAAAAATTTTAACCAAATCACTGGCTCCTATTACAGTATCTTCCCTTTCACTTGAAGTGTTTTCGTCTTGTTTATGTCCACGACAGGTAGACTCAGCTATGATAACAAACAAAAACTTCGTGGGTTTGCTTACTGGTCAGTCCACCTTCATCAACAGAAAGTACTCAAAACCTCCATGAATACAATATCTTTGAAATCCCACCACTTTCCACCAAATGTGACGCGACACATCTTTGTAAAAACGATTTATTTTCAGAACTCAAGTTTTAAAACCTTCGCATACAATAATGAACTCACAAGTCCCTGTCTCTAGGCTCTCTGGCGCCAAAAACGTCAAACGCGCCACGCTTGCGTGATGCTCACGTGCAAGTGTCACAGTGGGGTTTGGTCTGTAGTGAACTTTTTGATAAGTTGTGCAGACATACGTTTGGTGAACCCGTTCCATGACATAAGCTTTCGAATGTTCTGTAATTCTATCGGCGAGTAGAGTTGTATTGTTGCAAATCTTGCAAGCACGATGGATTAACGGTCAGATCCAGGCGGTTTTTAGGGACCAAGGTGGTCCTGAAGACCTGAGTGGTTTCCAAAGCTTCTAACTATTCCTGGAACTTTGGTTCAGAAATATGGGGTGCCAAACAATTCAAAAGGATGGTCATTGAATTTATTTTTATAGTCATTTGTCAAGATGGCAGATGCTCCTGATTTTTCTCACTTGACTGCAGCAAGCAACACAAAATTAGATTTTATAACAAATCACTGAAGTGATGATTTGATCCACTTGTTTCCTTAACTGTGAACAGACTCTTAAGTTTGGGAGGAATGGTTATCCACTTTCCGTTTCCTTGAAGGTCCGTCAACACACTATTTTCCTAGCCTTATATAACTGAAGCATTGGGTAGTAAGCCATGCACTAACAACCAGCTGATCCAAGGTGAAGCATTTGGGATGGGTTACCTATTATGCATGTAAATTGCTTGATTTCCAGTGTCTTTGTAATGTGCTTTCGCTTATTTCCAAAAGTTTTGTTCTTAGTCGTCAGCAATGGAGGGCCTTCTGATCTTTCCTTTAACTGGAAGACTCCTTGTAATTATAGGAATACAGTTTGGTCATTAATTATACTTAAGCAAGATTTCTCATATACCTTTCTGTCCATGATAACTACTAGATTGCCTTCATCTGGTTTAAGTAGAATTATGTCCTTATTATTCCTTGTGTTCTTTAGAATATGGTGAAGGACGGTGTGATGTAAACCAATTCGTTCCTGATGTGCATGTAATCTTCTTGATTGTTCAGCTTATTCTTGATGGCGTATTGGATACGTTCAAATATTGAGATGATATCAGCGTCGTTGAGTTTAGGAAGTTTGATAGAAAAATAGAGACCATTCTTGAGTAGATCGAGTTCTTCAAGTTTGAGTTTGTGTGAGGATAAGTTCGTGACAGTTTCTTTATGTGTGAAAGGAAGTGTTTTGTTTCTGGTGAGGTTTTTCAGTTTCTTGCGGTGGTTACTTAGTGGGTTGTTAATTTTCTTTCTAACGTTCTTAGCCAGCGCCTTCCTCAGGATATACCGATCAACAGGATTCAGGATCTATTCTGTTGTGGATGATTTCTTCTTCAAGTCGTTCTCTAGCTTTTGTTTCTCCTTTGAACGTTTAGTAATAGCAGAGTGGAGCAGTCGTCTGCGGATAGCGTGGATATCTTGGTGGTTTACGTTTGGTAGTCGGAAGCAGATGAATTTCGGAAAAACATCAAAGGACTGACAATCTTTAAGGAAATCGACATCCAAATCAGCTTTTCGTTTCTTACTGGTTAACTTTTCCAACGTTCGAGAATCGGCTAGGGAAACCTTCCCTTCGTATTTCTGTGCCAAGTTGTAGATAATAGCTTCTATCATTCTAGTCTATTCTAGTATCAAGTATCATGTAACACTATATATTATCTTGTATGTAAATACTTCACTCACTTCGCACTGAAGATGGCATAGGTATGCTGAAACATGTTTGCTTTTAAAATAAAGAGTTGTCATTTATTTAAAATGTCTATTGACTATTGTGCTACTACGCAATTATGAAATTATTATTATTATTGTACTGGCGCACAGCATAGATGTTGTCGCTGGTTATCTCAGAACAGGACTGTCTACTGCCTGAGACTAAGCCTCATCCTAGCTTCCTTATTGTAATACTTTTCTTAGAATTTGTCCTGTACCAAGTAAGGATGTCTTTTGTAGCTGTGGTATCTTTAATCCCAGGTCTAGTTTCTCTATCCTTCTTTATTCTCCACAACTTTCCAATTTCAATCTTCAATTCCCGATATCTTTCAACCTTCTTGTCTTCTCTTGTTGGCACTTTGCTGTCCTCTGGGATTGCCACGTCAACTATTATGCACTTTCTCTCCTTTTTGTCTACCAACACAATGTCTGGTTTCCTATGCTTGATCTTTCTATCACACTGTATCATGAAATCCCATAACAGCTTTGCCTCCTCATTCTCCACTACTCCCTCAGTCTCATGTTCATACGTCTTCTCAGCTCTCTTCAACCCATATTTACCACACATGCTCCAGTGCACAATCCTTGCCACTCCATATTGTCTCTTCTTGTTTTCCGATCTCTCTTCCACCTCTTCCTCCTTAATACTCTTATAGTCCTCTTTTTTTTATGCATCCTTCTGTTCTTAGCACATCATTTTCTCTTACCTGCACTAACATTGGTTCCACGCTTCTCTTCACATACCAACCTGATACACATTTCACAGCTGATAAGTCCTCTTCCACCTTTGGCTCTAGGTAGGTACAACCTATCAACATCACTCTTTGGGTGAAACACGCCGTACAATGTAAGTAGCTTTCTTGTCTTTCAATCCAATGTCTGCACTTTCACCGGACTCCCCTTTACTATACCTGCACCGTACCTGAGCACAGAAATAGCCCATGTGGTTCACAGCCATAATCCTGTTCCTTCCATTCAGCTTTGAGCCTAACACCAACCTCAGTCTCCTCAAGTACTCTTTCTTGAATTCCAAGGTATTTGTATCGACCTACCTCAATTTCCTTCATGAAATTATGAAACTATGAAATTGTTATTGTTATTATTATTGAGGAAAGTCAGCTCAGAGGAGCCTGGGAAGTTTTAGCGCAAACTATCATTTTATGCCAAAATGGGCACATGCCTCATGAAATATAGTGGTAGGCATCTACTACGTGACAAGCACATGGTATTTAGCACTATGCCTTTCTGCCCCACAGCCTCACATACACAATTCAGTTGGTTGAGCATGGTCAAGGGCTGGTGACTAAGCACCCATATATCATGCGACTTCCTCAATAACCATCACATTTCCTCTCAGACTATTATAAGGGTCTGTTCCGCAAAGACAACCAATTAAGGTAATCTAGGCACCAGTCCAACAGCTGAGTTTAGATAATGTGATCTATTTTGCTCTTGGACTAGGAAATTTCCTTTCATTTTTACTACAGGAGTTCCCCTAAAGTGAGCAAATTTATTAAATTTTTGGCATATGGTAACTGAAAACAGTTATTGCTATTGAAATTAGAATTTCTTAATATTGTGATTAGATTCATTAATTCCACTTATGTGTACATTGGTAGACATTCATTCTATTGTAACTGATTTTAGTCTAATAAAAGTAAATTTTTTACAAGAAGAATTACAATTGTTAGAAATAAGACTTTATTTCACGAGGGTATAATTATCACTAAACAGGGTACAAGACTAATGAACTTTGGATGAATGGCTGTCAAGATATAAAATGTAATATGCAATACTAGACATATTAAATGGGGTAATAGAAACACTATATTGAGTCTGCTATATAGAAATGCAGCTGGCATATGAAGAACTAATAGTAAGGATGTATACTGGTACTACTTTCTTTGAAAATTATATAAATAAAACACCCAGTGCTGCAACTTCGAATATGTCAAGCCATTTATTAAGTAAATTATATACATTTTATAATTTCAACACATACAAGCATTAATTGATACAATCAATTTCAATATTACCGCCTTTTTCAATCTTGACTGTCATAGTTTAATTGTTGCTTACTACGTATGGAAGTGGGCAAAAGTACTCCTTATCTTCAAGAGATAGTGAAATACATTTTCTTGGAATATGGCATGGATGAATTACAATTTGCATTCCAACCTGTTCCACCTCCTCAAGAAAATAATTATGTGCATTAAAATCAGCATCTCTGAATAGTGGCCTACTACATACAGTCATTGGCTGAATTAATAGTGACTTTAAGATAGTCGACTACGGACTACGGACGGGCGCAGTTTAAAGAACTGGGTCGAGTGCCAATAATGTTCTGTTGTCACCGTAGCCTTGTTGCGACGGTGACTTTGAAGCCTGTTTCCCGTAGTGTTGACTACGGTTGAAAAAATATCGAATTTTGGCTAGTAAGTTTGTTATTACGTTTTCCATTGCAGATTAAAGCATGGCGAATGTTTCACAGTGGTTTACTCATAAACTTCTGTGCATCTATGAAACAAATTTGGCCGATTAACACTCCTGCAGAATTGCTTATAAAGTTGAATATGATATGGCAAAAGAGTCTGAGGCAAAGTGAGTATGATTTTCCAAAGCTTATATTGAAATTTTATCATTTTTAAATATTCTTTGATTTGCCTGCAGTAGCCTATCATTTTGAGACAATTTATTTTGTAATTAACCAAATTTTTGTGCCGTATTACAATATTGTTGATTTTTGCATTCAACTTTGTTCTATTCTTTTTTTAGTGTGAACAACACAAGTGCAACCCGAAACAAGTAAGATCTACAAGTTTTATCGTTAAACTTGACAAACAAAGTTGATGTTGATCTATTGATTATTATGTTTTCAGAAATGCAGCTGGCATATGAAGAACTAATAGTAAGGATGTATACTGGTACTACTTTCTTTGAAAATTATATAAATAAAACACCCAGTGCTGCAACTTCGAATATGTCAAGCCATTTATTAAGTAAATTATATACATTTTATAATTTCAACACATACAAGCATTAATTGATACAATCAATTTCAATATTACCGCCTTTTTCAATCTTGACTGTCATAGTTTAATTGTTGCTTACTACGTATGGAAGTGGGCAAAAGTACTCCTTATCTTCAAGAGATAGTGAAATACATTTTCTTGGAATATGGCATGGATGAATTACAATTTGCATTCCAACCTGTTCCACCTCCTCAAGAAAATAATTATGTGCATTAAAATCAGCATCTCTGAATAGTGGCCTACTACATACAGTCATTGGCTGAATTAATAGTGACTTTAAGATAGTCGACTACGGACTACGGACGGGCGCAGTTTAAAGAACTGGGTCGAGTGCCAATAATGTTCTGTTGTCACCGTAGCCTTGTTGCGACGGTGACTTTGAAGCCTGTTTCCCGTAGTGTTGACTACGGTTGAAAAAATATCGAATTTTGGCTAGTAAGTTTGTTATTACGTTTTCCATTGCAGATTAAAGCATGGCGAATGTTTCACAGTGGTTTACTCATAAACTTCTGTGCATCTATGAAACAAATTTGGCCGATTAACACTCCTGCAGAATTGCTTATAAAGTTGAATATGATATGGCAAAAGAGTCTGAGGCAAAGTGAGTATGATTTTCCAAAGCTTATATTGAAATTTTATCATTTTTAAATATTCTTTGATTTGCCTGCAGTAGCCTATCATTTTGAGACAATTTATTTTGTAATTAACCAAATTTTTGTGCCGTATTACAATATTGTTGATTTTTGCATTCAACTTTGTTCTATTCTTTTTTTAGTGTGAACAACACAAGTGCAACCCGAAACAAGTAAGATCTACAAGTTTTATCGTTAAACTTGACAAACAAAGTTGATGTTGATCTATTGATTATTATGTTTTCATTTGTCTTATAATTTATACCACAGTTAATTTTATAAAATGAATACAAGCACATCAACATGAGTGTTGTTGTTTTGAGAGGGTTCAAATTACAATAAAATCCTCGGTTATAAGAATCTAGATTTTTCCAAGTTAGCCTAAACTGGTTCTTGTGTAAATGGGGCTTGCAAGGAAATTAGGCTTAATAAGTTTTCAAATTGATTCTTTTTTCTTAAGAAATTTTCTGTAGGTGTGATATGTAATATAACAAAAATTATGCACAGACTATCTTGAAAACGACTGTAGATGCACTTTTATAAACCCTATAATCTATATCCACTTTAAAGCCACACTACTGGATGCCAATGTATATGTTCTGCATATAATATATATTTTAGCTTAGATTTGTGGTTTAATCAAATGTCTAACAATGTCAGCAAATGATAATTTTTACTCTGTAAGATAATATAAGAACCTGTTGTGAAATGCCACCCTAAAGAGATTATGTGAAGGACACCTAGACTGTAAATTTTATTCCAACAGGTTCTCATGTTTAAATCCTTATATCTTGTGTTTTTGTTAGCTCTTTTTATCATAGTTTTTTTGTATTAAAATATAATATCAGGTGGTGATAAGTATTAGTCCTTTGCTTCAATAATATCTGTTTTGTTTTAGTGGCACTTTTCGATGGGGTGTTGAAAGGGATAAAATTCTTCTGGGAGAAATTCGTGTGGTTGAGCCATACCAATGGAAAGTTGGGAGTAAACAGGCTGGTCAAGGATGGACTGAGACAGCTAAATTGGTCAACGCATACGAGGCCTTCAGAGAGACGCCGAGGTAAAATAAACATTACGGACAGTAAAAGCGAACCCAAAAAGGTAAGCAAGATATTTTAAAACAAAAACCTAATCTGAAAAGTTAAAAATTAAATCTAGCAATTTTCAGGGTTAAAATTAACAGACTAGACAATTTGAATTTAAAATTTGCATTGTGGACATCAAATTTTATTATCCGCACTCTCTGGATTCAAAATTATTTTTCGTGACTCCAACGACTTAGACCACAATAAATCTTTAAAGTCCATAATTATTTGTCTCTGTCTTACTTCTTTTATGGCTGAATTGGAACTCTGAGTCCTCGGTACTTTACTCTGACTAATGCCCGACGATTTTATTTTTCAGTGTGGAAACCTTCCCCCATGAAAGTGTTAGTGATTTTAACTCTAAGAGTGGCAGTCTCTCCCACTGATAAGTCAAATCACCTGATGTTAGCCAAAATTAATTAGAATTTATTTATCTCTAAAGATGTTTGATGCACGGAGGGATGCAAAAATCGAAGCTGGGTATAGCCGATGTAGTGATAGCGAGTTCACTGCTCATCTTCTATCACTAGAATAGTGAAGAAGGTAAGGCGAAATACTTTGAAATATGCTCAGGCTAGATTTACTTATAGCAAAAATAGCTTGGTTAATACTTCACCTTTTGATTTAACTTTAAGGGTTGATACCACTCGTACTAGGGAACAAAAGCGAACAGCAGCGTGTGACCCAGTGTCTGTTGAAGAGGTTACAGCACATTGCAGTTTCTCTCAAAGTAATGTTCTAAATTGCATCCATGTTAAGTGTGTATAGTGTTACATTCGATCACAGATACATCAATACTCGTGAAGCAGTGCAATATTATGGCATTCGAGTATAAAATTATATAGTAAATACATGATAGTGATCCACCAGGGACCACTATATTTCAAACTATATGTTGTATTTCAGCTCCAAACATGTCAACCCCTTTAAAAGATGTACAGATGCAACATAGCGAGTCTCCATCACACTTGCCAATTCATGGAGACCAAGCATAGTTTCAAATCTGATAATGGAGCACATAGTGTAACCCTCAATGCAAGGTAATGGATATAATTACAAAGCATATACTTATTAAGAGGCAGGATTAAATGGTGTTGAAAAATGCATTGCTTAATGATTTCTGGTTTATACAGACAGTGTGTCACAGGCCAAAACATGCACTGAGCAGTAAAGAAATTGTTCTATTTCTTTCATTCTATGGTTTTGATGCAGACAAAACAATGGATAGCTGGAACAGAGCTAACACATCAATATTTACAGATGATGAAAAAGGGAATGACGGTGATAATAGTTCTATTGATGATGCCAGGTATACTGATAATGTTGCTCTTGGTTACCACTATTTCATATCAGCTACTACTATTTAATGTATCTGTTAAATCTGGCAGCTTACTTCATTATATTTATATTTCTTTCACAGCTTACACAACTTGTCTACATCATCCGTCAATGAATTAACTGCAGAAAGGCTAAGGTATTCCATGGACTGATTTGTATTTATATGTATTTGTTAGGTACAGTAGTTTACCTTAGTTATGATGAGATAATGCCAATAGCAATAACAACCTTCTAGATTTTTTTACATGACGAACCATTTATGTAATCTTTTGGAAAGTGCAATAAATTCAACTACAATGTCATTGTGTGCTATTTATTTACAACCTATAGCTTTATTGAATATGACACTGATGGTGATTTTGATGGAGATGAAGACAGCATACGATTATGCAATTTCCTCACAGAAGAAGAAGAGGAAAGAGATGTCAGATGATCAGGTTCAAGATGATATGGATGAGGTTAATGCTCCTGAGTCACATGACAATTCTCAAATTCCATTCGGTCCACACGGAAAATTCAGCAGAAAAAGTGAATTGTGTTCGACTAAAGAGGAATTTAAGATCGTGCAAGAAACAAAATTTATGTGTTGTCTTGATTTGCTGCTTGCTGTATTTCAAGCTAGATGTCAAACACCTGGATGCACTGCTCTACCATCTGTTAGATTTCATTTTGTGGGTGTTACCATCACTGTGAACTCAACATGCTCCTCAGGACATACACATATATTTTGTTCTTCTCGTCAAGTCAATGATGTGTATGAAAGTAATCTGCAGGTTGCTGCTTCAATTATGTTGTCTGGAAACCAGTTTGAAAAGGCGAAACGGATGGCAAAATTTTTACACCTGGAATTTTTGTCGAAGTCAACCTACTACAGATTTCAAAGGCTCTACATTATTCCTGAAATAAATTGATGGTGGTCGTGGATGAAAGGAGAGCTTGTTCGTGAATTTTCAGGTCAAGATCTCGTTGTTGGCGGTGATGGTCAATGTGACTCGCCAGGCTTCAATGCCAAGACTATTTACTTCATGATGGAGGTTGACACATTCTTCATGTTGAAGTCTTAGATAAGAGACACGTTGGCCTCATCTCTACAAACATGGAAAAGGAAGCAGTACAACGAAGTTTAGAGCACCTCAACCAAGAATTGAAGATAGCAGAACTGATGACTGATGCATCCACATCTGTAACATTACTAGGTTAGTCGTATGTTGCAATTATACTGACTTTTCAAACAATAAATCTAAACTCTCAATGTTATTAGTATCTATCCTGAAATCCCATAGTCATTAGTGATTCATGAGGATATTAGCCAAACACATAGCTTTATTTCGGCCACATGATGGTAGTGGATATCTGATTGTCCTTGGACAGAATCCAATATAATTCAGTAACCTCGGACAGTGAGGACTGGAAATTTAGTCCAGTTCTCGTTTGTGTACTTAAAATATTATGTAAAATGTGATTGTTCTTAGAAAAACAGTATAAAGATATTGTACACAGTCTGGATGTTTGGCACAAGACTAAAAGCATCCAGAAGTGTCTGGGCAAGGTTTATAAAAGTTAATGAATTAGTTGTATGTTCAGACTACAGAACAGCAAAATACCCTGGCTTGACAGGTTGACTACAGAATGCTCCTTTCTGTAATGATATAAACCATCTGCTTTTAGACAAAATATCATTAAACAATTGAGCTGCAACACTTTCCTCTTGACAAGTAAAATCCACAGCGGGTACTTTGTCATTGAATGAGTTACTATAATGTCTTGAAATAACAAGTATATAATTAAATTATATAGTTGGGTAAAACAAAAGCAATGAGTAAAGTGAAGAACTGGTCTGCTCATATTGTCAGGCACTTCTGATACTGCTTAAGTGCTTGCCTAGAAGACAAATCAACATCAGATGAAGAAGCACTAAGAATTATTAAGGTTTTTAATAATTTGACAATTGGTATTCCCATAACATATAATATGACTATCATTACTATATTCTCTTACTTTAACTTAATATTTGTTTAGGACAAATGGATTGGTTTATTGCACCATATTTGCAATGTTCAACAGTGGCTTGGTGGTCAGTGTGACCAGGTGTCGATTTCAACCACGAAGAAGGTCTTCCCTGGTTTGATCGCCGTGATAACGATTTTATCGGGCTGCAGAAAATTATTCTTAATCCAGAATTACTTGCAAGTTTCAATTTCTGTATGCGCTTCAGGTAACCTATTTTTAAGTTAAGGAATATATCTAGGTTTTGACTATCCTGGACTCTTGCAACACCCTTTTGATTAATTTAACTCATGAGGTCACAATGCACCCTACTTCACTTTTACTCTCACAAGATTTATCTACTGTCTAACACCAGACGATTTTATCAATTACTTGTCAATAGGAGAGTCTTATGCTTTAGTCAAATATGAAAACATTATTTCGTATGATTTTTAGACATACAGGTGGTATTGAGCGTGCCAACAGTCTTGGATTGGTTTACACTCCAAAGCATACATCATTCAGGTAGGTTCTTATCCAAAGAATATAAATTTTGTAGTTCAATAATTCAATGATTTTGGTGGGGTTACACAAATTGTAGATTTAAATACTGGTGACCCTGCCCTTATTTCTCCAACCATTGCACATACACCAGCACCACCCACAAAGGAAATCGATCAAAGAAGAAGTAGATTTAGCAAGGAATAAATGTTCACTGAAGAACTTTAGTGACTATAGTGTACTACATATATAGTAGAGTAGGATCATGCGAGTGATTCTTAGCTTGCTTGTGTTTATATTTTATGTGTGCATCTGGCTTCAGCTCTCCAAACATTCCATAGCAACTGGTCATGTAATGCTTATAACCTGCACTAAATTAGCCAAATTAGTCAATTTGTGGGGTGTCAAGCGTGCAAAATATCACTTGCATTGTACTCACTCTTTCATCAATGATCACATGTTTAAACGAGATAAATCGTAGACTAGTGTTCCCTATACCTCATGTAAATTCCAGTTATATTTTTATAACAACACAAGATGGGCACACTCTTCTGTTTCCTTTACCCAGACGACCATGACGGGCCAAGATGAATTGCCTGTAAGTGCCCTGGTGCTGTTGTCTTCCCTATCGTTTTGAATGTCTCTAGCACATCGGTGTCAAGACATAACTTTGTGAACCGAGACGAATGTGTTATGCACTTTTTCATATTACAACATTTGTTTTCTATTTCTTGTGGCATGGGCCGGCATCTACCACACTTACACCTGAAGTTTCCTGCATTGGTCCTGGGTCTTGGTTTGGATCAGGGTCTTCACTGCAATTCCCCTCATTTGGCTTAGTTGATGAGTTTCCAAAATCATTTAGGCATTCATCCCCATCCAGGTCATCTTCCATGATTAGAAGGGATTCAATGTAATCTGTGCTGCCTACACCTCTGCGTAAGCTACGGATAGCAATCTTTCTCACCAATTGTTCATCCAATGTGCCAATAAAATTCTGAAGTATTATATGTATATCGGACAAGTATATACTCTAAATTGACTTTATTCCTTTAAGGGAATAAATAGTATTATTTATATTTTTAAAATATAGGCAAAACAAAAAAAAACTTTTGAAATATTTATAGAGTATGGTGCACAATTTAATTGCAAAGCATCCGGAAGAAGCCTTGTTCAAAACTCAACAGGGTAAAAAGTCAGTAAGAAATATGAATCTTGCTGAGTAACCATTTTGACATTTACCTTTACCTCTCTATGCTCCTTTTCCCTCTGCATGTCTTCAGATTCTGATGGATTCTGACTTAAACGAAAGCCTTTGCCTTTAGAATTTTCTCGCCTCGTACGTTTGGCCACAGGAGGATTGGACAGTTCTATGTCTGCAGTCACCTGTATAAATCGTAAACCCGTTGGTTTTAATGTGAAAATATCGAAGCATCTTATTACAACAAAGGTTCATTTTAAATATACTTCAATGCTTACTCTATTTTTGCAAGGTTTACTGGGAGTACCGCACTTGCATACGTCGGAGCATTCATTATTGCAACCCTTGCATGGGCATCCTCGAGTGCTCTTAGGTTTTCTTTTCACACTACAAGAACTCTTGCATTCGCAGTGGCTTGTCTATACGAAGTCAAGTTAAAAAGTATGTAAATACTCACCTCTAAAAATGTAAATGTATGAATATTTTTACTTACCATGTTTTGTGTTCTCAATGACATATGGCGTAAGGTGAAACCAATCGATTTCCGATTATAATTTGTTACACGCAGAAAAGATGCGCACATGGTGACACTGCTCCTTTAAGAACACTCATGGAAGGCGCGGCCGGCTTCATAACAGGCTTTCGGTTTTTTAGAGAAAATTATTCTACATAATGCCTTAACCTCAGGGGCGGATCCAGGAATTTTTTAACGTCAGTCAAAAAAAAATTTTTTGAGGAGCCTGGTTAAATGGGCGTGGCCAGTGGTGTCGCACTGGGGGGCGTTGTGTGCACACACGTTTACTTGATGGTACTGGACAGAATTGGGGGCGTTAATGTTCAAATTTTGAACTTTAAAATTAATTAAAATTTAAGTTTGAGTTGATTTGCATGCTGCATTTATTCACATGCACTATTGCGTGAAAAAATAATGTATAGAGAGAAAATATGATGTAAATAAAACAAAACCCAAAAACGAATTGACTGGACTCAGACTTTCGAGCCCCACTGTATACATGAACCTATGTATATATACCTGAACTGTTCACTGTAGCTCAGTGGCCAGAGTAGTGCACCGGTATCACATAGGGCGTAGGTTTGATTTCTGCCAGAGGGCCTATCTATCGAGTCCACAAGGATTGGATGCGAGTTATTATCCAACATAAATACATGAGATACTCTTGCGACAATTTAATGCTATCCACGGATGGATGTGCAGTGTTTTGGTTCTATTTCAGACCCATCATCAGGGTATTATAAATTAATTGGTTAATTGTGAATTTATCGTTTCATAAATCACAATACCCTGAGGATGGTTCTGAAATAGGGCCTATCTATGGTCACACAATTTTTCGCAGCTGCTTCAGATTAAATATTAACGAACCTGAGCCTATACCTTCAACAGCTTATAGTTTAATTCCTGTGTTCTGAACTGATTTAAAAACAAAACACGTTGGTCACTCTAAGCCTTGTTTTCTCCTACACAGCGATCATCTGTTGTACGGTGTCACGTGACGTTTAAGAGCAATGGCGTGGTACAATTCGTTTTGCATGAATTAACTCATAAATATAGCTTGAATTATTCGCTGCATGGAACTTAGTCTTCCTTGTAACACAAAGCAACCATCCGACTACACTTTTTTAATCAGGGAGGGGCTGTTGACGTTCATATAGGTGATTTTTCGTGGGTTAACTGTACCTACCTTTTCATCAACAGTGGTATTTAAACTCAACCTTGGGGCATGCAAAAGCCTTTATTTTAACGCTTTTAAGATCATTTGAACATTTAGGTTAAAATTAGTTCGCCAAGTTTGTTAGATTTTTTGTTGTTGAGTCATAAAACCCGAAAAACCCCTTTTGGCTACCCCTCCTTGGTGAAAATTAGGCATTGACCGATTGTGCTCGGCAACTTTTTAGCAACTTTTGGCTTTTGGATAAACTTTTTAATTTCTAGCAACCTCAAGCAATATTTGCCTTTCCGAGCAACTTTTTTGACAAATTTTAGCAAAAATAGGAAATTGGATTACCTTTAGATATAATTTTACCTATAAAAACGATTTTCTGATATAGTGTTACTTAATTGTATGGTGTAATAATCGTGTAATA
>JBAHVQ010183595.1:0-150621 GCA_036872915.1 Nanipora kamurai | reverse complement strand
AAAGGGCGGGTTGCAGAACGCTATGATGTCGCTATTCTCGGTGCTGGCATTATCGGCTTGGCTCACGCCTATTGGTGCAGCCAGCAGGGCTTGCGAGTGTTGGTGATCGAAGCAAAGGAAAGTCCGCAAGAAAGCTCGGTGCGTAATTTTGGTTTTGTGACGGTGAGTGGTCAGATCAGCGGTGTATACCACGAACTAGCCCTTGAAGCAGCGCAAATGTGGCAGGGTATAGCTGCAGAAGCGGGCATCCCCGTTTATCAACAGGGCAGCCTGGTTGTCGCCCAGCGCGCAGAATCAAAAAAAGTGCTCGAGGAATACGCTGCCTCATCTGATGGTGCCGGTTGCCAGCTCTTGAGCAAAGAAGAGACTCTCCAGCGTTTTCCCGAGGTTTCTGCACAAAACTTTGGAGCTTTGTACTCCCCGCATGAGATACGTATTGATCCGCTTGAGGCGAGCGCACGCCTGCGTGAATGGCTAGCAGAAAAGGTAGATTTCCTCTACAGTACCGAGGTGCTCAGAGTAGAACCTCAGTTTGTGCACCTCTGTAGGGGCGAGATTGCCGCCAATCAGATTATCTGCGCTCCGGGTTGCCGTCTGCCGATTCTCTTTCCAGAGATAGCCGAGGATATAGGCTTTACTCAAACCAAGCTACACATGCTAGAGGTGCAGCCAAAACGCTCGCTGAAATTGCCAGCTAGCCTTATGTCTGATTGCAGCATGGTCTTCTACCGAGGCTTTGCCGATCTGCCAGCTTGTGCTGCCTTGAAGGAGGCGGTGTTTGCCGAATATCCCGAGGTAGAAAAACACTTGGTCAATACCATTATAGTGCAGCAGGGTAATGGCAATTTGGTGATCGGCGATACCCACGAATACGGCAAAGACCCTGATCCCTTTTACTACATGGAGGCAGAAGAGGCGGTCTTGACGCAGATTAAGCTGATGCTGGGAGAAAATGAGTTTGTGCCGGTGCGGCGTTGGGTGGGGTTTTATCCCTGGGCAGCCAAAGAGTTGACCACTTTTCGGCAGGTCGCTCGAGGCGTGCATGTAGCCACCGTCAACCGGGGGAAGGGCATGTCTATTTGTTGGGCGTGGGCACAA
This sequence comes from Nanipora kamurai, assembly GCA_036872915.1. Taxonomy (NCBI): domain Eukaryota; kingdom Metazoa; phylum Cnidaria; class Anthozoa; order Scleralcyonacea; family Helioporidae; genus Nanipora; species Nanipora kamurai. Next base: position 149,523 of record JBAHVQ010183595.1, on the reverse strand, counting down.
CGCAACCTGAACATGCTGCTTTCCAACGCCGCTTAGGAGTATCTCTGCTCAAGTGGAGTACTTACTGCCTGAGGGCAGAGCTACTCTCGCATTCCAGCGAGAGCGGAACTGAACAGGACAGAGCTAGCGAATGTTCTGGAGCATTCGCCATCTCACAAGTATCCAAAAGAGGTACACTTGATCCACTTAATCCTTTCTCAACGCTTCTCAACCCTTTATCCAAGTATAACCCGCTGACAGGTATAGCTGCGCTCTTGCGAGTATCATCAGCGGGCTTTCTCCTCTTGATCCACTTAGATCAAGAGGGGTGAGGATTATGCGTTTACTTTGCTCCCAAAGTAAACTTGCCCTTACCGGTACTTATACTCGCAAGCGGCTCAAGATAGGCAGTATTGACGACTCCTTTTCCTTTCTCGGTGAAAGTAAATAGGGCAGTCCCTTTGTAGTCATTACCACTAATAGTCTCTTCTATGTAGAGACCGAGGGTACAGCTTGATTTAACAAAGCCAGTCTTCGCCTCAGCCGTGCCAGCTTTTACCGATTGTGAGGTAACTGTCCTTCCTGAACTCACGAAGGTACCCAACAGGGTATCTGTATTAGCCAGAGTGATAGTATAGGCTGCTGTGTTAGTCAGAGAATTGGACACCGTTGCACCTGCTACTTTTGCCATATCGGTAACAGAGAGTTTCATATCCTTAAACTCACTTATCTGGTTGTAAGGACAAGCGAAAGTAGCAGCAGCGTCTTTCTTGCTGTCGCCGCAAGCTACCACCAAAAACAGGCTCAGACCAATCACTGGAATAATGCTCTTTATCATATATCTTCTAAACATAACTTTTCTCGATAAAAAAGGTAAAAAAATGTGTATAGTGCAGGTGCACCACCACAGGATACAACACAAATTATAGCTCAAGCCAAGGATCGCACCAACTTGACCTTAGATTATCAAGTGTACGACCACATTACAAATTTTTCAGGAAAACTCCAGAGTTTTTCTGCCAAAAGTTTGTTGTATCAAGGCAAAAATAATACCTAATACAACCTCCTGTCTTCTTAAATACCATTTTCCTAAATGCTATCTTCCTAAATTGCTTTGCATGATTAGACTGAGCCCAGCATACCAGCCTACTGCCCATCACTTGGCAAAAATTACCAATCCCATGTTGCAAACACTGGTAGTACTACATTTCGCATTATAATAAGGCTGATTATAGCAGAAAATAAAAATTATGCAACACAAATTTATGCCAATAAACAGGCTATGCCTGCTCTGATTTTGAGAGATGTTTCCAAAGATATGCGCTAGTGTACTTTGGATGTAAAGAGTTGGCAGGGTTTGCCCGAGTTGCGGTATACCTCAAGGCTAGGGATTGCAGCAGACTTAAAGCCCATCGCCCGGCAGCCATGCGGGCAAATCTTATCCCAGGTTATGTAGTAGTGGCGGCACTTCACACAATTCACTTGACCCGATTGAGTTGCTGTTGGGGGGGCTATTTTAGGAGGCATGGTGAGGCTTGCTGCCCGTGGCGAGAATCTTATCTATCACTGAGGTTGTGCTTTTGCCATCAACAAGGGCTATGGTGCGCACCCAACCGCCGTTTGCCCGGACTGCATCGCCGCCAACTATTTGATCGGGTGACCAATCGGCACCCTTGACCAGCAGATCGGGCAGCAGGCTGGTGATCAGCTCTCGTGGGGTATCTTCAGCAAAAGGTACCACATAATCAACACACGCCAGCCCAGCTAACATTTCCAGGCGATCAGCCAGGGGGTTGATCGGGCGATCGGCACCCTTGAGGCGAGTAATGGAAGCATCTGCGTTGACCCCCACTATGAGGATATCAGCCACACGAGCTACCTCTTGCAGGTAACGCAGGTGCCCAACATGGAGTATGTCAAAGCAGCCGTTGGAAAAAGCAACCAGCTTACCCTCCTGCTTCAACTTTTGCACTATGGGCACAAGGGTATGGACACTAGCGTGAATCTTGCCGGCAACACCCTCTGGTTCTGGTTCTGCTGGGAATGATTGGGTGATCTGATTCCAGAGCTTGCTCCCCCGCCCCGCCCTTTTTGCGCGCTCGTACTGTTCTGGTGTGCTCTCCGGCAGGTCGGCTGGCTCTATGTCCATGGGTTCGGCGTGGAGCTGTATATCGCTGCGGTTGCCGTATCCGTCAACCGAACAGCCTTTGCCTATACCTTGTTCACGCATTGGTTGTATTTTGTGCCGACTTGTGCTCTATGTTTTGCCCTAGAATCATAGATCAGGTCTAGATTTTGGTGCCCCTAAATCCTGGCGTCGCTTTGTGGATTGAACAGGTAGGAGTATTCCATGTTAAAGGCAAACTCGACCTTTTCCCCCAGGGTCAGTTTGGTGTTTGCAGCGATACGAGCGATGCACTCTTGCTGGCCTAAGGAGAAGACCACGAAGGTATCGGATCCAGCCATTTCGAGTATTTCTACCACCGCTTCGTGGCGGTGCATCTGGGGCATATCACCCTCTTTTACATCTCTGGCCAGCATGATGTTCTCTGGGCGAATCCCGAAGATCAGCTCTCCGCCGAGCTGATCCTTATGCGCCTCTTGATGCGGAGGCAGGGGAAATTGTTCGCCATCGGCGCTCTCAAAGCAGGGTTCGCCCTGGGCACCGCTTACCTTCCCTTTGATGAAATTCATGGAAGGTGCCCCCATAAAGCCAGCGGTAAACATGTTTTGCGGGTCATTGTAGATCTGGTTGGGGGTGCCGATCTGCTGCACGACCCCGCCTTTCATCACCACTATCCGCGTCGCTAGGGTCAGTGCTTCGATCTGATCGTGGGTAACGTATACCGTAGTGGTGCCCAAATCACGGTGTAGCCGCTTCATCTCAGTACGCATATCGACCCGCAGCTTGGCATCAAGGTTAGAAAGGGGTTCATCAAACAGATAGATTCCCGGTTGGCGCACTATCGCACGCCCCATAGCGACCCTTTGTCGCTGCCCGCCCGAAAGCGCCTTGGGTTTGCGCTCAAGCAGATTTTCGATTTGCAGGGTACGGGCAACTTCTTGCACCGCCTCTTGGCGTTTGCTCTTGTCTACTCCCCGCATCTCAAGCCCAAAGGCTATGTTTTGCGCAACGGTCATATTGGGGTAGAGGGCATAGCTCTGGAAGACCATGGCTATATCACGCTTGGAGGGGTGGAGCGTGGTGACATCTTTCTCGTTGATGAAAATAGAGCCGTAGCTCGGCTCTTCCAGACCAGCAATGATATTGAGTAGGGTAGACTTGCCGCACCCCGATGGACCGACCAAAACCACAAACTCACCCTCACCTATGGAGAGGCTTAGATCGTGCAATATCTGCGTTTTTCCAAAAATTTTGTTGATATTTTCAATGTGTAAAGCGCCCATACATTACCCCTTAACAGAACCAGCCATGAGACCACGAATAAAATAGCGACCGGCAACAACATACACCAAAAGCGTGGGCAGCGCCGCCAGCATGGCCGCTGCCATGTGCACGTTATACTCGCTCACCCCCGTTGATGTGCTCACCAGGTTGTTTAGTGCCACCGTCATGGGTGCAGAATCACCCGAGGCAAAAGAGGCACCGAATAAAAAATCGTTCCAGATGTTGGTGAAGAGCCAAATTACCGAAACCACCACTGTTGGACCCGATGCCGGCAAGAGGATACGAATAAAAATTTGCCAAAAACCAGCACCGTCAATTTGTGCCGAACGTACCAACTCATCGGGAAAAGATTGATAAAAATTACGAAAAAAGAGTGTGCTAAAAGCGATGCCATAGGTGACATGCACAAAAACCAGACCGGTGGTGGTGCCAGAGAGCCCAACTTTCCCCAGAATGAGAGCCATAGGCAAAAGCACCGATTGGAAGGGAATAAAGCAGCCAAACAGCATTAAACCAAACAGAACCTTATGCCCACGGAACTTCCACTTCGTCAGCACATAGCCGTTGATCGCGCCTATAATGGTGGCAATGGAGACCGCTGGGATCACCATTTTGACAGAATTCCAAAAATACCCCCGAATACCCTGGCAACTGACGCCTATACAGCTTTCTGACCAGGCCTTGACCCAAGGGGTTATGGTTGGGTTTTGGGGCGGGCCGATCATATCGCCAGAGTGTACCTCGCTCAATTCCTTAAACGAGGTAAAGATCATGATAACCAGAGGTACCAAGTATACCGCCGCCATCACAAATAGCACTATGTACAAAAATGATCTACCGACATAACGAGCACTACTCATATATTCTCCTTATGAGTCCGCAAAGACAGATACATATCGCAGACTGTTCATTCTTTTTCCTTCAATTCTGCAAAAAGATAGGGTATGATCACAGAGGAAATCATCATGAGCATGATGATCGAACTGGCTGCCCCTATAGCCATTTGGTTGCGGGTAAATGTATAGCTATACATAAAGGTTGAGGGCAATTCTGTGGCATTACCCGGCCCACCATTGGTCAGGGCGACCACCAGATCATAGCTTTTGATGGTCAGGTGCGCCAAAACTACAAATGCTGAAAAAAAGATAGGGCGCAATTGCGGGATGATAATACGGGTGTATAGCTTCCAAGACGAGGCACCGTCAACCCGTGCGGCTTTGAGCATTTCCTCATCTATGCCCCGCAATCCAGCCAAAAACATAGCCATCACAAAACCAGAGGTCTGCCACACACCGGCAATAACCACGGTGTAAATGGCCATATCCGGATTGACCAGCCAGTCGAAGGTAAAGGATTCCCAGCCCAGCCCACGAATACTCTTCTCCAAGCCCAGACCGGGGTTTAAAAACCACTTCCAGGCGGTACCTGTTACGATAAAACTCAAAGCCATGGGGTAGAGATATATCGGGCGCAAGCCCTGCTCAAAGCGTATGCGTTGATCCAAGAGTATGGCTAAAAACAGCCCTATGACTATGCTTATACCAATGTACAAGCTACCAAAAATCAACAAGTTTTCTAGGGCAACTGTCCAATTGGGGATTATCCATAGCTTTGAGTAGGCGCTTGCCCCGGCATAGTCATACTGGGGGAGCATCTTTGATTTTGTGAAAGACAAAATCAAAGTCCAGAGGATAAACCCGTAGACAAAACAGAAGGTTATGGCTACAGACGGTGAGAGCACCAGCTTGGGCAGTAGGTTGCGTGCAGTATTACGAATAGTGTTCATGGTCGCTACCTTGCGGGCTACTTTGCAAAAATTGGTCTTAATTAGCAATGCCTGAGCGGTAAGGCTAAGGCCTATAAAGGGGCGAGCTGCGCATTCGCCCCCTTCTCCTACAAAATGATGCTACTGTGCAATTTGAACGGCTGTCACCAGTTCTTTCACTGCTTCCTCAGCGGTAATACCGCCATTGAGGTGCTTGGTGACCACATCATAAATGGCAGACTTCACCGCAGATGGAGCCGCATGTCCGTGCGCCATACTGCCCATCAGGTTGCCAGATTGAGAGGCAGCCGCAAGGTCTTTCATACCCTGCTTGCCGCAAGCGTCAAAATCTGTATCTGGTACATCGGTACGAGCGGGAACCGAGCCTTTGACCACATTGAAGGCAGACTGGAACACAGGCGATTCAATCGCACTAGCCAGCTTATACTGGGCATCTCGCTTAGAGGCGTCGACCTTGAACATAGCAAACTGATCAGAGTTGAAGGTAACCTTATCAGCAGTACCGGGGAAGCGGAAGCACAAAAACTCTTCACCAGGTGTTTGTCCAGCCCGCAAAAACTCGCCTTTTGCCCAGTCGCCCATCACCTGCATACCAGCCTTTTTGTTGATTACCATGGCTGAGGCGAGGTTCCAGTCTCTTCCGGGGAAGTTGGGGTCTATGTAGCGCTTGAGCAAGTCCATACGCTTGAAGGTTTTGAGCATGGTATCAGAGCCAAGAGCGTCTGCATCAAGGTTGATGAAGGCATCTTTGTAGAACTGAGCACCACCGGTGGAAAGAGCGACACTTTCAAATACGGTTGCGTCTTGCCAAGCCTGCCCACCGTGCGCCAAGGCGATATATCCGGCAGCTTTAATGCGGCTCAAAACTTTTAGCAGTTCGCCAAAGTTGGTGGGGATAGACAGCCCAAGCTCATCAAAGATAGCCTTGTTAGCCCACACCCAGTTAGTGGAGTGCACATTCACCGGAGCGGCGATCCATTTTCCCTCATACTTGGAGAACCTTTGCAGAGCGGCGGGGATCACAGCATCCCAATTTTCTTTTTGAGCAACAGAGTTCAAATCAGCCAGTGCGCCTTCTGCCGCCCAATCTTGAATGTCAAACCCGAGCATCTGCACTGCTGTTGGGGAATCTCCAGAGGTGACCCGTGCACGCAAGACTGTCATGGCTTGTGTACCGCCACCACCGGCTACCGGCATGTCTTTCCAGCCGATTCCCTGCTTTTCCAAATTTTCCTTCAATACATTCAAGGCGGCTGCCTCACCACCAGAGGTCCACCAGTGCAATACCTCTACCTCACTCTGTGCCGAGAGAGAACCCACTGCTAGAGTGCCAGCAACAGCCAGCGATGCTACATATTTCAACATTGTATTCATTTTAGATTGCTCCGATAAAAATTAAAATATCTTGCCTCCTCACCGAGTACTTTCTGTGTACCTTCTGTTCCTGCGGTACCTTGGAGGCATAATTGCCTATACCCCGATCGATAATTCAGAGTATAGGTAATGCTTACACACTAAAATTTGTGATGTCAAGTGCGAAAAAAATTATATTTGTTGTAGATTGCGGTTTGTGCAACAGTACAGTATTATCATAGTATATTCTGGTAATCAAACACACTAGGATCATCTTTCATTTGCAATGATAAGCGTTGATGAAGCCCGAGAAGCTGTTTTAGAGCGGGCAAGACTTACCCCCATAGTTGAACGAGCCCTGCCAGAGGTGCAGCGGCATTCGTATCTGGCAGAGCGCGTTGTGGCCGATCGCAATCTGCCGCCTTTTGACCGCTCGATGATGGATGGCTACTGTTTTGCAGCGGCCGATTGGCACCTTGGGGTGCGGACCTTTGCGGTGATGGGCACTATTGCCGCTGGTGCGCCCTCGCCTGCTCCTCTCCAATCTGGACAAGCCTATCTGATTATGACCGGTGCTGCACTGCCTCTTGGAGCAGATTCGGTGGTTAGGCGTGAGGATTGCACAGAAGAGGTGGATCAACTCGGAGAAAAGGTGGTGCAGGTGGTAGAAGGTATAGAGTTCCTCGAGGGCATGTTTGTGGCAAAGCAGGGAGAAGACGCCCAGCAGGATCAAGAACTGGTCGCTGCCGGAGCAGAGCTTAGCCCGGCGGTAGCGGCTATTTGCGCCGGAGTGGGCAAGACACGCCTGCGGGTACACCAAAAACCGAGCGTATCGGTGCTCTCTACCGGCGATGAGATCATGCCCGCAGATACAGCGGAGATACTCCCGCATCAGATTCGCGACAGCAACAGCCATGCGCTGCAAGCCTGTGCGGCACTCCTGGGCATAAGGGCACAATCTTTGGGAATTGCCAGCGATAGCGAGGCAGGGTTGCATCAGCAAATTGAGCGGGGACTGCAAGCCGATGTCTTTATCCTCTCCGGTGGCGTTTCCATGGGAGATTTTGACCTAGTGCCCCGTATGCTGCAAGAGGCAGGGGTACAGCAGGTGTTCCACAAGGTGCGCCTCAAACCGGGCAAGCCCTTTTGGTTTGGGGTCTCAGATAAAGGGTGTGCGGTATTTGGCTTTCCGGGCAACCCTGTCTCAGCGCAGGTCAACTTTTTACTCTTTGCCAAACCCTACCTACTCAAAGTTATGGGTAGCACTGCGCCTCAGCCGACGACCTTGTCTTTGCCATTGGCACAAGATTGGCGCAATCCCTTCCCCCTCGAGCTGTACACCCCGGCGCACCTTGTGCTGGTTGATGGGCAGCAGCGCATCGAGCCTCTACCAATCAAAAGTAGTGGCGATTTTGCCGGGCTTTCTCGATCAACAGGTATACTCCGCTGTCCAGAAGAGATCGACAGCTTTACTCGTGGCACTGTGATGCAATACCTGCCATGGCATACATGAAGGGGCATATGTTAGCACAAAGAATACCGGAAAAAGCAGTGCCGCACCCGCAATACCAAGACGCCTTCAACAGAACCTTTGCTGCCCTGCGGGTGAGTCTGACCCAAGCCTGCAACTTTTCCTGCGTGTACTGCGTTCCAGAAAATTCAAAACTCACCCGCCTCAAAAACGAGCTTACACCCTATGAATTTTCAGTAATCGTCTCGGCACTGGTCAAGGTGGCTGGGATCAATAAAATTCGTTTTACCGGCGGCGAACCGCTGATTTATCGGGGATTTGATCAGGTGCTAGAAAGCATTGCGAAGGTAGGAGTGAAAACCCTGAGCCTGACCACCAATGCAGTGTATCTGAGCAAAAAACTTGATCTGCTCTGGGAAAATGGGGTAAGAGGGCTTAACATCAGCTTGGATTCTCTTGATGCGGATCGCTTTCGCCTCCTTTCACGAGGCGGCGATTTGAACCGTGTGCTCTTGTCTCTAGAGCAGGCCTGCGCCATGGGCTTTCGCCTACGATTGAATGTGGTGCCCATGCAGGTCAACTTTGAGGAGACGGTGCCAATTCTACGCTACTGCTTGGAGCGGGGCATCGAATGCCGCTACATAGAATTGATGAAAATGGGGCACGTTGCGGATATGTTCGATCAGAGCTTTATTTCTATGAACATGCTGCTCAACGCTATAGGTGCCGAATACTCGGTGGAACCAGCCGAGGCACCACCAGATTCTACAGCGCTGCGTTTTCATATTCCAGGAAAAGGCTACTTTGGCATCATTGCCAATGAGAGCCAACCTTTTTGTGCGGGCTGCAATCGCCTGCGCCTGACTTCAAATGGACTGCTCTACGGCTGTTTGAGCAACGAGCGTCATCACTCGGTGCGCCATCTGATCGACTGCACCCCACAAGAGCGTGAAGCAGAACTAATGCGCATCTTACCTGAGGCTATGCAGAGCAAGCAGAGCACCTTCCAGGGCAGCGCAAACTTTATGAAGTTTATGGGGGGATAAGAGAGGAAGAGCGAATGCTCCACTCAGATAACTCATGCAGTGATCCTAAATATGCGCTCGAACATCTTCCATCTCTACACCTATTCTGCGGCGGCACGCCAGCAGAGTCCGTCAACAGTTGCGCCTTGTGGAATATATTCACAGCCTATCGCGCCACCATAGCCCACAGAGTCGATAACCTGAAAGATATACGCATAATTGAGTTCACCGACATTTGGCTCATACCGCTCGGGCACACCGGCGATCTGATAATGTCCGGTGATGCTTGCAAATTTTTTGAGGAGGTGGGCTATCTGCCCGTGCAAGAGCTGGCAATGGAAGACATCAAACTGCAAGAAGAGGTTATCAATATCGGTTATGATGCTGCTCGCTTGAAAGTAATCATCAAGCACATAATTCGGCACAGAATAGGGGTTGAGCGGCTCTATGAGCAGCCGAATCCCCTGATCGGCTGCTTTGGCTGCGGCATAGGCAAGATTTTCGCGGTAGCGCTCGATTTGTTGCCCTCCATTGGGCTCTTTGAGCCCGGCCATACAGTGTAGCTTATGCACGCCCAATACTTGTGCATACTCAAGTGCCTGCTCTACCGACTCTCGAAACTCGTTTTCCCGCCCCGCCACAGCGGCCAGTCCACGTTCGCCCGCCTCCCAATCGCCTGGCGGCAGATTAAATAGCTCAATGTGCAACTCATGTTCTGTGATGATCTCCTGCAGGGTAGCCGGCGGGTGCGCATAGGGAAACAAAAATTCAACCGCATGAAAATTGTGCTCTTTAGCCTGAGCAAAGCGCGAGAGAAAATCAACCTCGGTAAACAGCATTGACAAATTGGCTGCAAAACGGAGCATATGATAGCCTAAGGACTGAGTTGAGCAAGTTCTGCTGTTTCAGCAGGGGTAAAGTAGCGGGTATGCGACCCCCGAAGCAAAAAATGGAGTTTGGCGCTTTCTTCTAGCTCTTCGAAGTCATTACGGGCAGTAATCACCGAATCACCAGACACCAAAACACCATGATTAGCGAGAAGAACAGCTTTGTGCTGCTGCACTAGGGGAGCAATCGCAGCAACAAGGGCCGCAGAGCCGGGTTTGTGGTATGGCGCAAGGGGAACCTTGCCGAGGCGCATCACCAGATATGGCGTACAGGGGCGCAAAACATTTTCTGCATCAAGCCCTTCAAGGCATGATAGTGCGGTCAGATAGGTCGAGTGCAGGTGGATTACCACTTGTGTTCGTGGTCTACGCTTGTAAATTTCCAGGTGCATACCCGCCTCTTTGGTCGGTTTATCGCCACCGAGGTGCGCTCCGCTATGAGAGACTATAGATAAACGCCCAGCGTCTAACTCTCCAAGGCTAGAACCCGAGGGAGTGAGGGCTATGCGTTGTTCGTCTAACCTGATCGAAAGGTTGCCTGCCGAACCACCGACATAGAACCGATCAAACAAATAGCGTCCCAGCTCTACTAGCGCGTCTAACTGCGCTGATACCGCAAAACGATCGCTCATACCATCATGCTGTCTGTTGTGCTTGTTGGAAAAAATCCGGTCCGCCAAAATTGCCCGACTTCAAGGCCAAGGAATAGGTGCCATCGGGGGTTTGTACCCAGGGTACACCTGGGCTAATTTGCGGACCGATACGAAAAGCCTTTACCTGTAATGCCTGAGAAACCGCACCGGAGGTCTCTCCCCCTGCCACTATGTAGGTTGATACTCCTACAGCAGCCAGTTCTGCGGTGAGTTCGGCAAAAAATTCTTCAACCAATTGCCCAGCTCGCTGCTGCCCGAGGGATCGGCGTAACTCTGCCACCTCTTCTGGCCCAGCCGAGGCATAAATGAGCGGGGCGAGAGCATCGCCGGGCTGCTCCTGAAACCATGCCAGTATTTGTGCCAAATACACAGGCCCCTCTGCGGCGTATTGGGGCACATCTACCCGCCAATACGGCGCACTGCGGCGGTAGTGCTCAATTTGTTCGAGGGTCATGGTAGAGCAGGAACCAGAGAGCACCACAGCTGGCCCAGACCTGGGGAGAAGACCTGCCGGGGCAGCGCTACCAGCTACCATTACCTGAGCTAAGGCTCCGCCCAAACCAGAACCGCCTGTGAAGAGATCAAGCCGTCTTAGGCTAGCCTGGGCAATGATCGATAAGTCTTCATCATCAAGCGCATCGGTGATGATATAACGAAACCCCGCCTCGCACAGGCGCTGCATTTCTGCTTGCACCGCTGCTATACCCTGGCGCAAAACATGCCAAGAGAGCACCCCGGCCTTATACCGTGATTGCTGCTCGATCAAGCGTCCGAGGTGTGCGTCTGCCATGGGGTTAAGGGGGTGCTCTTTCATGGGGGATTCGTGTAGCAACTGCGTCCCCACAAACAGATGCCCTTGATAGACCATACGCCCGTTAACCGGTAGCGAGGGGCAGATGATGGTAAAGGGGGATTGCATCTTCTCCAGCAGAGCATCTGCAACCGGACCTATGTTGCCAGCTGGAGTGCTGTCAAAAGTGGAGCAATACTTGAAGAATATCTTCTGCGCTCCCTGCTGCTGTAGCCATTCTAGCGAGCGCAGACTCATGGCTATAGCCTGATCCGGCGGACAGGAGCGTGATTTATGGCTCACTACCAATGCGTTTATATCATCGGGGGGCACAAGATCTGCGAGATGCTCGCTGTTGACCTGCAAGACGGAGAGTCCGTTTTGCACCATAAAACCGGCTATATCGGTGGCACCGGTGAAGTCGTCGGCAATCACTCCAATCATAAAGCCTTTGGGTACGGGTATTGGCAAGTCGTTTTAGGTATCAATCGTTCATACCGGGGAGGCGCACCCCCCCTCGCTCTGCAAGCACCTTGGCTACAGCGCTGTCATCTTCGCTCCCCAGTCCAGCCTCTGCGGCCTCACGGAACAAACGCAGGGCTGTCTCGGCTTGGGGGGTCGGAAAATCTGGGGTCGCTTGTTCGATAATCCCCAGGTCTTTGACGAATATATCGACCATAGAGTGTGGGGTATAATCACCATCACGAATATGCGCACCTCTATTTTCAAACATCCATGAGTTGCCTGCCGCTTGGGTGATAACCTCATAAACCCTGCCCAAATCCAACCCTTGCTTGGCGGCGAGAGCCATGGCTTCGGCGGCAGCGGCGATATGTACGCCCGCGAGCAGCTGATTGATCATCTTTACCTTGGATCCTATGCCAATATCAGCACCCAAGTTGAACACTTTTTCGGCAATAGCATCAAGGGCTGGTTGTGCTGCCGTAAAGGACTCTGGGGAACCAGAGGCCATAATGGTCATCTTACCGTCCAAGGCCTTGACCGATCCGCCAGAGACAGGAGCATCGAGTACCAGCATACCCTGCTCTTGTAGCCTTTGAGCAATGCTTAGGGTGGACTCGGGTGCCATGGTAGGGCACAGGCAAAAGACAGTGCCGGGGCTGCAGTCTGCCAATGTGTGCGCGTCTTTGAACAGAATGCCTTCCACTTGCTGTGCGTTTACCACAAACAAAAATACCACATCGGCCTTGGAGAGCGCATTGTCTAGCTGATCACAGGCTTCACCTCCTGCGCCGCGGAAGGCTTGGAGTGCATCTTCTCGCAAGTCAACCCCCACCGTGTAGATTCCGGCACGAACCAAAGAGACCGCCGCACCAAACCCCATCGAACCGAGACCAATAACTACAGCCTTGTATGCCTTATTCCCCATATTTTCCATTTACGAATTACAAACTTACAAATTACAAACGCTGAAATCGTCTGTCAAAATTAAGCGCCCATGCGTCTAGATTCTGCACCCTGACGATGAGTTTTAACCCTATAGACCTTATCGCTAGAGGTAATAAAGAGGGTGTTGCCGTCCTCACCGCCAAAACAACAATTTGAGGTCTGTTGCGGCAAGAGAATTTTGCCGATGGTTTTGCCCTGCGGGGTCAGGCAATGGATGCCATCTAACGCCGAGGTCCAAAGATAGCCCTGTGTATCGACACGGAAACCGTCGGGAACTCCCGGAAGAATCTCAGCAAAGATACGAGAGTTGCTCAGACTGTTATCTTCTGCTACATCGAAAACACGAATATGGTGCGGCAGGTCGTAGTCGATCCCCGGAAAGCTGGCTCCTTTAATCGCTCCAGAATCAGCTATGTACAGCAAGGTTTCATCGGGGGAAAAAGCAAGTCCGTTGGGCTTATCAAAGTCTGTTGCTACAGCAGTCAGGGTGCCGTTGAGATCGAGGCGAAAGACATAATTACCCCCAATCTCGCTCTCGGCGGGGTAGCCTTCAACAGCTGAGTTTATGCCATAAGGCGGATCGGTAAACCAGATACTTCCATCGGATTTGACGATTACATCATTGGGCGAGTTGAGCCTTTTGCCCTGGTACTGACTCGCCAAAACTTCAACCGAACCCAAATCTCCAGGAGATACACGGCCTATGACCCGACGTCCTCCGTGTTCGCAGGAGATCATCCGCCCCGCAAGGTCGGTTGTGTTTCCGTTAGCAAAGTCAGTATCGGCAATGACCACCTGTGCCCCGGCAGCCTCTGACCAACGCCACATCTGCTTTTTGGGAATATCATTGAAGTAGAATGCCCCCTGCCACCAGACCGGACCTTCGGTCCATTTATGCCCTTCGGATATGAGTTGGGGGGCAGAAGAGGTATCAATGCAGGCTTCAAATTCCTGGCTAATTGTTTCAAATCGTGCAGTCATAGCTTTATTCCTTTCCCTATGCCATTGACTTGGAGGTTCGGTTCAAAAAGAGCATAGCAATGATTATGCTGCCAAAAATAATCTGACGCCAAGCCTCGTTGATCTGCATTACCGAGAGTACCGAAGTCAAGAGCGTTATAAACAGCGCACCGTTCGCACCACCAGAGAGCGACCCCTTGCCGCCAAGAATAGAGGTTCCTCCAATTACCACGGCAGCAATGGTGGGCATAAGGTAGGGATCACCCATCGACTGATAGGCTTGATCGGCATAGCCTGCCAGCAAGACACCACCCAGCGCAGAGCACACCCCAGCAACCACAAATACCCAGATGACCACCGATGTATTAGAAATACCCGCCAAAAAACTCGCTTTCTCAGCGTATCCAATGGCGCGGATATAACGCCCAAAAGGCGTGTTTTGCATCAGGTACCACAAGGCTAATCCCAAAATAAGCCAAACAAAAAAAGAAACGGGAATACCCAGCACAAATCCTTTGGAAAGAAAGCTCATTACTCCTGAGGCGTAGCCCTGCGGGTTATAGCCTCCGGTAAAAAGCACAGCCAGTCCAAAGAGCATAGAGTTAACAGCTAGAGTCCAGACCATCGATGGTATACGCAAAAGGGTAGCTCCAACCCCGTTGCACAAGCCGATGAAAGCACCAAAGAGCAGAGCAATAGGTACCCCAAAAAGCGATATCAATCCGTCATCTATACCAGTAATAGTAGTAGCAATAATGGCTGCTCCCGTAAAGACCCAGGGCAGCGAAAGGTCAATGTGCCCAAGGAGGATCACCAAAGTGGCACCGAGCACCAGTATTCCCAAGAATGAGGCAATCTGCACCTGTTGCATCAGATAGGCAAAGCTTAAAAATTTAGGGATAATAGTTGCTGCTGCAAGCACGAGAATGATCGAGCCAAATAGCGGCAACAGGGATTCATTTTTACCTATTCTCTTCAGCATAAATTTTTAAGCGCACACAGGGGGGTCTCAGCTAGGTCATGCACGAAAAATATCGAGGCGGTTCTTCATTTTAAGCAGCTCAAAGCTGCCACAGGCTATGGCTATGGCTAGGATCATACCCTCAATGAGCGGTTGAGCCAGCGGCGGTAGATCGGTAAAAAACATAACACTGCTAATAGTTTTCAGCGCAAATGCTCCGACCAGTACCCCGATCAGATTGCCTCGACCACCGCTTAGAGCTACGCCACCAATTACCACAGCAGCAATCGAGTTAAGGGTATAATTGCCGGCTATGCCCGCATCACCGGTGGTGGTCACAAAACCCAAAAATAAACCGGCAAGGGCGGCAAATAGACCACTGGCGGCAAAGGCGGTTATCTTTATGGCATCAACAGCGATCCCCGATTGGTAGGCTGAGCGCTCCGAGGAGCCAACACTATACAGAGCCAATCCCAAACCAGTCAGTCGCAGGGGAATCCAAAAGGCAAAGATAATCACGGCGGTAATGATCCCCGCCACCGGCATGCCCAAAACATCAAGGGTCATGGCATCAGCTAGGTCAAAGTCTATATCTCCGCCTGGTGTTGGGCGCAGCAAAAGAGCTACTCCCACAAAAATGGTAGCGGTGGCGAGCGTGACTATAATGGGCTGAATCCTACCATAGACAATGATAATACCGTTGAGGAGACCGCAGAACACCCCGACTGACAGCGTTGCTAGAATACCCAGAGTGATCTCTGCAGCACTGCCAATCACCAGATAAGAGGCAACACAATTGCACAAGGCCATGACAGCACCCACAGAGAGGTCTAAGCCACGCACTACCACCGCAAAAAACTGTGCTGCTGCGACCAAACCTAAGATCAAACACTGATTCCACCAGGTAGTCATCACATCGGTGGTAAAACCGCCGGGGTGTATCCAGAGATAAAAGGTGAGGACGATCGCCAAGAATACAGCGGCACCGCTTTCTCGTTTGTTATTGGCAAAATGAGAGAGCATAGTCTGCGCTACAGGCGTAAAGAATTGGCAATGATGTTCTCGGCGGTAATATCTGCTCCAACCAAAGAGGCACTGATCTTGCCCTCGTAAAAAATATGCACTGTATCACAAAGGTTTATAAGCTCTTCATAGTCGGTGCTCTTGAGAATAATGCACATGCCATTATCGGCGAGTTCACGGATCAGATCGTAAATGTGCATCTTGGTTTTGATATCTATACCCCGTGTGGGATCCTCAAGAAGCAGGCAATGCGGAGAAAGCACTAACCATTTTGTCAGTGATACCTTTTGCTGGTTGCCGCCGGACAGCTCTGCGACTGACTGCTCCAAAGAGCGATACACCAGCTCAAGACGCTGTAAAAGCGTATCGATGGATTGTCGAAAGCTGTGGTGTACATCTTTTAATCCGAGGGCGGCTAATTCAACATTGTCTTTGATCGAAAGGTCTAGGATCACCCCTTCATTTTTGCGCTCTTCGGGGACAAGACACACCCGAGCAGCGACATTGTGTTTGGCAGCTTTGGGTGAGGAGATGTTGAGGTCATGCCCATTGAGCGTTTGTGTGCCACTGGTCTGCTTGAGCAGACCGAATAGATGCTGAATAAGCAAGTTTTGTCCCTGTCCCTCAAGACCACCGAGCCCCACAATTTCACCACGAAATGCAGTAAAAGAAATATCTTTGAGTTGATTCTGCCAGTTGAGATGCTGTACCGAAAGCACAGTATCAGACCTCTGTTCCTCTGAAATCTCTCGTTTGGGCGGAAACACATGGTCTAGCCTCTCGCCAATCATCTTGCTGACAATCTCCTCGTGCGGGAGGCTGTGGTTGGGGAAGGTATCGATATGCTGTCCATTGCGAAATACCGATATGGTGTCGGCAATTTCTTCGATTTCGTGGAAACGGTGCGAAATGAAGAGAACACAAACTCCCTTTACTTTTTCTTCTCGAATTAAACCGAATACCTTTTGGGTAATGTTCACATTGAGCGCAGAGGTAGACTCATCCATGATCAACAAGGTGGGGTCCTTGCAGAGCACCTTGGCAATTTCTACCTGTTGCATTTGTGAAAGGCTTAAATTTCCCAATTTTTCATTGAACTGAATATCTGCACCGTCGATCGAGTCGAGAATATCACGTGCTCTTGATAGCCCCTCATTGGGGAGAAAGCCCAATTTTCGGTACGAGGCGCCGAGCAGAATGTTCTCCTTGACTGATATATCAGGCACCAAGGACAGCTCTTGAAACATGCAGACCAAACCATGTTCCATGGCATCGGACGGTTTGCGAAAATCTACCGGCTGTCCTTTGACTAAAAACTTGCCCGAAGTTGGGCGGTACACCCCCGATATAATTTTCATCAGGGTTGATTTACCCGCACCATTCTCGCCCAGAATAGCCCTAATTTCCCCCGACGAGCAAGAAAAATCAACCTGATTCAGGGCTGTGGCAGACCCAAATTTTTTGGTGATGCCTTCAAATTGAAGCAATGGTGGATTCATCACGAGTTAAGGTGGGAATTGGTATTGCGGGGTTTAGTGGCGGTGTGTCGCATTATGCTCCAAATGATGATGGTACTCCATAGGGTTGCTCCAGTCAAAAGACAAATCTCGCAAAATGCCATGAATATGGTTGCCGGTTATTTGGGGAGCATGTTGTACCGAAAATTGATTGCTCTGCAAAAACTCGAGCAACAAAAAATCATCTATCAGCAGATAGCTGTAGTGATGACCCTTCAAGTCGCCAACATTCGGCTCACCAGACCAACTGAGGGTCAATCTGGCGCCAGTCGCTAACTTTTGCTGCAGGACTGCTCTGTATTGTGCGCCTACACTCGGGTGCATAAGCTGTGTATAGGCAGAAAACGCTTGCGTTAGGTACCACTTCGACTGCTCAGATAGGTCTGTAGTATCGATAATCACATGCGAGAACTTGAGTATCTGCTTTGGGTCAACCTGGGTGGCCAGCCCCGAAATAAGGAAGGGTGGGGGGGTGTCAACCAACAGAGGTGCGCCAGCTGAAAATGTACCGGGTTGTTGAAATGCGGACTTCTGAACGGACTCGGGGAGTGATTGCCAAAACTGGCGTATGTTGTAAGTGGCCTCAAAAAGCATGGTTTGCCCCTGCTGCCAGAGCCACTCTTGGGTAATTACTGGATATTTTGGTGCTTCTGGTATCACCATGGGAAATGCGCCGATAAAGAGCGGGGTGGCATGCACCGCATAGGTATCTTGATGCTTAATGAAGGTCATGTTTACCGAGATATGGTGCCCTTCAAAACGCAAAGCCCACTTTTCATCGCCCGGATTACCCAAAAAGACAACCGAATAATTACAAAAATCTTTATATCGCTGCTGAAGTCCGGGAGGATTCCAAGACCAATCCACCGTCAAATCTCCGGGGTAGCGAGGTTTGATGTACCCACCAACAGCAGGATACCACCGACTCAGGGGCTGCGGCGCTAAAAAATCAAAATTAAATATGGAGGGAGCCTGAGCATTAGGAAATTGATACTTGGCCTGATTGAGCACTTGTGTCGTGGATTGATCCTCCAGCTCTCCTATAATACGTTGTCGGTTTAAGACCGCTAAAAGCATCTGGTAGCCCGAAGAGGAGAGGGCTACAGAGAGCATTTTATGCAGAGCAGTGCGCGATGGATTATCCAGCTCGCATTGCTGAATCCCCCATCCTACGCACCAAGAGAGCGAAGCACAAAAAGAGGGTGTGGCAGAGGTATCTGTTCCCTTTGTCCGCTCAATACTAACAAAAGGTTGTACCAACCTTTGGCGTTGCCTGGGGGTTGTAGAGGCAATGAACGCCTGAGCAAAGGCGACTAGATCAGCACTGTAGAACTGTGTTTGTATACTCCCCTGCATTGATTTGGGGGAGATATTGCCCGAAGCCTCAACATGAGGCAATCCTATCCAGGCATAAAACACCAGGCTCATCGCTAAATATGACAGTGCCTTGTTCATATCAAAGTAATACAAATCGATTCTAGATCCAATAGAATAACGCCAAAGGTGAGGACAAAGGTTTAGTTGATGCTTTGTGAAAGCAACTCATCTTTGCTGAAGGGCTCAAAGCATTCTTTGTATCCTGTGCCAGTGTTGAAAGATTTGGGAAGGTTGGAGAAATAGTTTACTCCGTCTTTCAGTTCCTCGGTCTTTGCGCTTGGAATTGGCAAAAAGATGGTTTGCGGCAAGCTGTGCCCTTGCAAAAGGACAACCGCAGCCTCCAGCGCTATGGCTGACATAGCCGGGGCTTGCGCTGCGGAAACACCAGGAATCTTATGCTTGGCCATGAGTATGCGCACCCCGTTTTCACCATCGACTCCCATTGGGACAATCGGATGCTTGGCATCGAGCATAGCATTGATAGTTCCAGCAGAGCCGTGCTGTGAGACCACTGCATCAAAACGTCCATGGGTAGCCAAAGCATCGGCGACAACCTTTTGGCTTGTACCCGTATCCCAGTTGCCCACCACCTCAATAATTTCTATGCCCTTGATCTTCTCAAGCACTGAGAGCATGCCCAAGCGTCTATCTCGGTCGGTGGCATTGCCTGGCAGCCCGTTGACCATCAGAATTTTTTTGTTGGTAGCATCTCCTAAACGCGAGACAATCTCATTTGCCTTAAGCGCACCCAAGGCAAGCTGGCTCTCATTCACCTGAACGACTTGATCGGTGTCCAGCACATTATCGAAAGGAACGAGCACAGTCCCTGCCCGCTTGGCTTTGCGGATAACGCCCTTGAACGCCTTGGGGTTGACGGCAATGAAAGTAATGGCGTCAAAACCAGCAGCGATAAAGTTATTGATCGCAGTGATCTGGGCGGCACTATCGTTGCCCACAGAGACCACCTTAAATTCCTTGAGGTGCTTAGCATTTTCGGGGCGTGCTGCCCAAGCCTTAGCAGATTGAATGGCTTGTATACGCCAATCGTTGCCGGCAAAACCATTGACAAAAGCTACCTTATAGGGACCCTTACGAGCCTTGTAGGTGATAGTCTTTGTCTCAGGAGCAGGCACGAAACACTGCGCCCTATGCGTGGACTTGGCATGAACAGGCGCCAGAACAGCAGAACAGAGCAGTATAGCCGCACCACCCAATGCAAATCGAACTGTTTTCGATACTATATTCATAATCTAACTCCAATTAAGATGAATAAAAAAATTAACCAAAACACCAAGTATTGATCACTAGTATATTTATTTTAACATTCTATGCAAGGAAACTATATCACAAAATTTTTATGAATTGCTTTCAAGCTATAATGAAACTGCGCCTATAACGAATTCCCCTTAGGCTAGCCTCCAGATCGGTCTGATAGATAGCAGAGGCATCAGACGTCTATAGTCACCCAATCGCGTGGAAGCTCTGATAAAATTTCGGGACCAGATGATGTAAGAATCACAATTTCCTCCAAGCGAATTCCAAATCTTTGCGGCAGGTATATGCCCGGTTCAATCGAAAAGGTCATTCCCTCCTCCAGCACATCATTTGAGCTTGACGTCAAATAGGGTGGTTCATGCACCTCACTTCCAATGCCATGCCCTGTTCTGTGAACGAAATACTCCCCATAACCAGCCTTGCAGATAAGATCACGGGCGGCCTGGTCAACCGTTTTTGCCAACACGCCCGGGCGTGCAGCCTCCAGGGCAGCCTCGACGGCATCATTCACAATGGCATGGCAACGCTCATAGCCTTCCGGCGGGTGTCCGATTACTGCCATTCGGGTAATATCACTGAAGTAGCCCTCGGTGCTTGCGCCTATATCCATAACTACCGCATCGCCGAGCTGTAGTGCGCGCTCTCCGGCATGATGGTGCGCAAAAGCTCCATTGCCGCCGGCCGCAACAATGGCAAACTCAGGGTTTGCCCCTTGTTTTTTGAAACTGGAGTTGATCAGATCGGCAACCTCGCTCTCTCGCATTTCGGGGCGCATCGCAGACCAAGCTGTACGCAGTGCTGCATCAGCAATACGTGCATTTTTCCTGAGAGCCTGGAGTTCATCGCTATCCTTACACATGCGCAAGGGTGTTATGGTAGAGGCGCAAAACTGGCACTTTGCCGCCGGCAAGCTGCCCTGCACAAGGGCGGCAAAGTCTGCCCTCATAGCCTCATCTAGGGCCACATGGCTTGCCTGCTGAACGCCTAAATCCAAAATAAGGGCTGCCATAGCCTGCTCTGGTCCATCCGCATCGCTCCAGCGATAGAGAGGAAAATCTGTTTTTTGGCGCAGACCACCTGCTTCCAGAGTGGGGGTCAAAAAAGCAGCGCCATTTTGCGAGAGGCAAAACAGCAAGGGTCGCTCAAACGCAGAGATGCCCAGCCCCAGCAACCAGCGCATGTGTGCGCCCGGAGCAAGACAAATCATATCTATGTTCTGCTCTTTGAGGCTGTTTTGTAGTTTTTGTAAACGTGTCATGCTTGCCCTAAATACTGATTGCGACGAGGTGAGAGGGGTATACGCACTGTTCTTTCGGAATGCTTTCAAAACAAAGTGAGCATGTCCATAGTAGCGATATGGGTATTCTACTCGATTCCCAAGCACAAATCAAACTCTCCCTGCGTAATAGTCGATACAACTTGAGAAAAACCAGAACTTGAAGGGTTGGTTTGACCGAATATACAGCATAGATTAGGCTAAACAGAGAAAAGAAGGTGGCGATCTTGCCAGCCTTTACACCCCAAACACAACCCTCTATCCCTTATGTCAGCACCACTCGCAAAAAGCAGTCAAGAACCTCTTACCCGCAGCCACCTTTGTACCGATATTACCCAAGTCAGCACCGATGAGAATATATGCCTTGCCGGCTGGGTGCAGAGCCGCCGAGATCACGGCGGGCTAATTTTCCTTGATTTGCGGGATATTAGCGGCATTGCCCAGGTGGTGGTGGACTCGCAGAGCACAGCAGAGGCGCACAAATTAGCCGAGGATATCCGCTCTGAGTATGTGATAGCTATACAGGGCAAGGTAGCCCCCCGATCAGCAGAGACGGTCAACCCAGATATGCCTACAGGTGCCGTAGAGCTGGTAGCCGAGCAGATCGAAATACTCAATAGCAGCAAAGCCCTGCCCTTTCCGCTCGCTGACGGGGATCAGGTGGGCGAACAAACCCGCCTGAGGTACCGCTACCTCGACTTGCGCCGTCCATCCTTGCAGAACAAGCTCTTGTTGCGCTCAAAAGCGATGCAGGTTATCCGCAGCTTTTTAGCCGAGAAAAAATTCCATGAGGTGGAGACCCCCATGCTCACCAAGTCCACCCCCGAGGGTGCGCGCGATTACTTGGTTCCCTCTCGGGTAAGCCAAGGGCAGTTTTATGCCCTGCCGCAATCGCCACAGATATTCAAGCAGCTCCTCATGGTCAGCGGATTTGACCGCTATTTTCAAATCGTCAAATGCTTTCGTGATGAAGACTTGCGCGGCAACCGCCAGCCCGAGTTCACCCAGATCGATATGGAACTCTCTTTTGTGCAACCCGAGCAGATCTACGCCCTGATCGAGGAGATGATGCACAAATTATTTTCGGAAACCTTGGGTATTAGGCTACAGCTCCCCTTCCCTCGCCTCTCCTATGATGTGGCTCTGCGAGACTACGGTAGCGACGCCCCAGACCTGCGTTTTGGCATGCTGCTGTGTGATCTCAGCGAGATTGCTGCCGGGTGCGAGTTTAAGGTTTTTCGTGAGGCGGTTGATCGGGGCGGCATAGTCTGCGCCATATGCGTCAAGGGCGGTGCCGACACCAGCCGCAAGCGGCTCGATGAACTGACCGAATTCGCCAAAATATACCAGGCCAAGGGCATGGCCTGGGTTAAGGTGCAGGCCGAAGGCCGGTGGCAGTCGCCCATCGAAAAATTCTTTAGCCCAGAGGAACGCACAAAGATCAACGCTGCTACCGGGGCAGAAGAGGGCGATTTGCTGCTCTTTGGTGCTGATAGCCACAAAATAGTCTACGATGCGCTGGGGAATCTCCGTGTTCATATCGCCCGAGAACGCGAGCTGTATGACAGCAGCGAATACTCCTTTGCCTGGATTACCGATTTTCCTCTCCTGGAATACGATCCAGAGAGCAAGGGCTACACCAGCGTGCACCACCCTTTCACCGCGCCTTATCCAGAAGATATAGAAACACATCAAAATAGCCCCGCGCAGATACGTTCCATTGCGTATGACCTCACCCTCAACGGGGTGGAGATAGGCGGGGGCAGTATCCGTATCCACCAAAAGGAAGTGCAAGAAAAGGTCTTTGAAATTTTGGGCATAGGCGCCGAGGAAGCCGCAGAGAAATTTGGATTTTTGCTCGAGGCCTTGGAGTACGGCGCCCCACCACATGGCGGGATTGCATTTGGGCTGGATCGGCTCATTATGTTCCTCACTGGCACCGAATCTATCCGCGATGTAATCGCCTTTCCCAAAACTCAGCAGGCCTCATGCTTGTTGACCGATGCCCCCTCCAATGTTTCCCCTACACAGCTTGAGGAGCTTAGTTTGAGAGTGCGGCGGGCACCCGCACAATAGAGGCGCAATACGCGCAAGCATCACCACAGCTATGAACACAGCACTCAAAGGCGGTCTGCTGGCGGGCATCGCCTCCTGCATCGCTCCCATCTTTTTCATCACCTATCAGGTGGGGGTCACCCAAACCTCTCCAGAGGCTTTCATAGGTGCTGTGTTTTTGATAGCTTTTCTGTTCAATCACATTCCCCTATGCTGGAACCGTCTACTCGGGCATGCTAGAGGGCAAACACCACCAGATACAAGACCCAAACCAGCGCAAGGCATACACAAGCGTTCGATTATGGTTGGAGTAGCCTTTGGGCTGTTCGGTATTTTGGGCAACTATTGCTTTGGGCTGGCCTTGCTGCAGCTGGGTGCCCCTCTGATCTCGGTAATCATTAGGACACAGATATTTTTTGTGATGCTGCTCGGTTGGCTGCTCTTGAAGGAGAAGATTACCCTACTTTTTTGTATAGGGGTGCTCGTGAGCCTGGGTGGGTTTGTAGTGATGCAGTCCGAAAATGGCTTTGGGCTGTACATGGAGGGTATACTCTGGGGGATTGCAGGGTCGCTTATTTTCGGTGGGGTGCAGATATTGGTCAAAGGCTTTGTTGCGGGGGTGAACTTGGTGCTGGTCAACCACATTCGCCTTGCCGTGGGTTTTCTGGCGCTGGCCTTTGTTCCGGAGGTCATCGACGAGGTATTTACCTTTTCGCTGGAAACCTGGGCTCTGGTACTCCTCACAGCCTTGGCGGGGCCATTGATTGCGCGCTCTTTACAGCTCCAAAGCCTCAAGCATATCCCCGCCTCTGTGTCGGTGCTCTATTCTATGATCAATCCAGTGGTCACCCTGCTCTATGCCTTTATTCTCTTTACTACTCTGCCCAGCTGGAGTGAGCTGATCGGCGCTGCGATCATACTGCTGGGTGTCTCCTTACCCCTCCTGCAGCCCTGGCTCCGCACTACTACCTGAGCCGCTGTATCGAGCAACGGACTTGAGAGGAAATGGATACTGCCCCAAAATTTTCATTATTGTGAAGAGAAGGGCTTGACAGGGCAAAAAACCACCCCTATGATAAAGCTTTATGTGTTAGCGAGAGTAGCTCAGTGGTAGAGCACAACCTTGCCAAGGTTGGGGTCGCGAGTTCAACCCTCGTCTCTCGCTCCATTACTGGCGGCACTATTCGGCGGCGTAGCCAAGTGGTAAGGCAAGGGTCTGCAAAACCTTGATCACCGGTTCGACTCCGGTCGCCGCCTCATACACCCCTTACCCCCTCTGCTGTCTTTAGGCGGGCCTTGTTCTAGCCTATACTCACCTTACCCCTCGCATCGTTCATATTCATGCCACCATGCTGAAAGTTGCCACCTTCAACGTGAATAGCCTGCGTATGCGCATGGATATACTACTCGGCTTCTTGCACGAGCACAAACCCGATATTGTTGGGCTGCAAGAGACCAAGGTGCAAGATGAAGACTTTCCCCTTGAGCCTCTGGTCGATGCTGGCTATGAGGTCAGCTTCCACGGGCAAAAAACACACTATGGCGTGGCTACCCTGTGCAAAACTCCGTTTCTCTCGGTGCAGATGGGTGTCTTTGAACAGGGTGATACCAGCAGAGCAACAGATACTGATGCTGATGATGGACACCATCAAAACAACGCTGAACATGCCGCTCAAATAGATGCTGCCAGGCAACAAAAACGGCTCATCCACACACAAGTTGCCCTTGAGGGCGGGGCTATTCTCCATGTACTCAATGGCTACTTTCCGCAAGGAGAAAACCGCAAGCACCCCGTTAAATTTCCCGCTAAGCTCGCGTTTTACTCTGCTTTTTTTGCCAAATTGGCACAGCTTCCCCCAGAGGATTTTGTGCTAGTGATGGGCGACTTTAATATCGCCCAAGAAGACATTGACGTAGGCATAGGCGAGGTAAACCGCAAGCGTTGGTTGCAAGCGGGCAAATGCAGCTTTCTGCCCGAGGAGCGCGAAATGTTTGCATCCTTTTACCAGCTGGGCTTTGCCGATACTTACCGCAAGCATTACCCCACAGACTCTGAGCGCATGAGCTGGTTTGATTACCGCAGCAAAGGGTTTGAAGACACGCCAAAGCGGGGTTTGCGTATTGATGGTATTATGGCCAATGCTAAACTCTATGCTACCTGCTCTGCTGCAGGGATCGACTACAAGACCCGCGCCCTACCACGCCCCTCGGATCACTGCCCTGTATGGAGCCATTTTGACCTGGATTTGGGGTGAGTTTGCTTGGAGGTTGACTAGTATAGCATTGCTCATAAATCTGCAAACCCACAGGAGCACAAGATGAAAACCTTTATCGTTGAGGGCGGCAATAGGATCAACGGCTCTATCCGTCCCAGTGGCAACAAGAACGAGGCACTCCCCGTTGTTGCTGCCTCTCTGTTGGCGAACGAGCCAGTACAGATCAGCAACCTCCCTGAAATCAAAGATGTGCAGATCATGCTGACCCTGGCCCAAGAGCTTGGCGTCTCTGTAGCAAGCACTGCCAAGGGGCAAAAAACTCTCGATTGCGCCGGACTTTTTGCCGCTGATCCCGACCCCAAGTTAGCCGCAGAAATACGGGGTTCATTCCTGCTTATCTCTCCTCTGTTATACCGCTTTGGTGCGGTAAAGATACCCATTCCGGGGGGTGATGCCATCGGCAGGCGACGGCTAGACACCCATTTTCTGGCCTTGCAAGCTATGGGCGCAACCGTAGAACTGGAAGGCGACTTTTATACCCTGCACCTCTCAGGTCGCTTCAAGGCTACTGATATTATGCTCGATGAGTCGAGCGTGATGGCTACCGAAAGTGCCATTATGGCTGCTGTGGTCGCCGAGGGCACCACCACCATCTACAACGCCGCTTGCGAGCCGCATGTACAAAACCTCTGCCATATGCTCAATGCCATGGGCGCAGAAATCAGTGGTATCAGGAGTAATTTTTTGACCATTACAGGACAGCCCAGCTTGGGTGGCTGTAGCCACCGCATTGCCGCTGACCATACAGAGATAGGCTCTCTGATCGGGCTGGCGGTGGTCACCGGTAGCGAACTTTTGATCAGCGATTGCAGCGAGGTGCGTTTGGGGCTTATACCCTTGTTCTTTGAACGTCTTGGAATTCGCTTCACCCAGAACGAGGCGGGCATTTTTATCCCCAAAGATCAGGAAATGCGGGTGCAGGCAGACTATGGCAATGCGATCCCCAAAATAGATGATGCTCCTTGGCCCGGTTTTCCCGCCGATTTGACCAGCATTATGGCTGTGGTAGCGACTCAATGCCAGGGCGAGGTGCTTATCTTTGAAAAACTGTTTGAGAGTCGCTTGTTTTGGATCGATAAGCTGATCGGCATGGGGGCACGCATTGTACTCTGTGATCCACACCGCGCCATTATCTCTGGTGCCACTCGCTTGCGGGGGCGGCGTTTGAGCAGCCCGGATATTCGCGCTGGTATGGCTCTTTTGATTGCTGCACTCTGCGCCGATGGAGTCAGCGAAATCCACAATATACAGCAAATCGATCGGGGGTATGAAAATATCGATGAGCGGCTCAACGCTATTGGCGCCAATATCAAGCGGGTAGCATGAAAAAAAAATTGGAGCAAATATCAAAAACTGATCGCAAAAAGCAGGGCGTAAGCGGGCTATTCTTTACCTTTGAGGGCATAGACGGAACGGGAAAGAGCTTCCAGCTTGGGCGTACCGCCGAGTACCTCGAACATTTGGGCTATAGGGTGGTCAAAACGAAAGAGCCGGGCGGCACTGTCCTGGGGCAGCGTGTTCGCGAACTCTTGTTTACCCCGGGAGAATCTGATGTCCAAACGCCCCGATGGTGCAAAGAAAGCGAGTTATTTTTGTTTCTTGCCGACCGCTGTCAGCACGTCTGCGAGGTGATCGCCCCCGCTTTGGCTGAGGGGAAAATTGTCCTGTGCGACCGCTACTTGGATTCAACCATTGCCTATCAAGCGGCAGGCTATGGTCTGAATATCGCTGCAATTCTTGAATTTTTAGCACAACTTCCCTTGCCCATACCGCAGAAAACCCTGCTGCTTACCCTACCCACCGAAGCACGCTACTCCAAGGAAAACACCGCATCGCACAATCGCTTGGACGGCGAATCAACCCAATTTTTTAGCCGGGTGCAGGCCGAATACCTCAAACTGCATCAACAGTACCCAGAACGGATTGCACGCATTGAGGCGAATCGTGCAATCGAGGAGGTCAGTGCCGACATTATCGCCGCACTCACGCCAGCTTTATCAAAAACACCAGTATAACTTAAGGTGAAAAAGCAAAAAGTACTGTTTACCGCATCAGAAAAAAGGGGCATCTACACCCTCAGTGGGGTGTTCTTTTTTCGTATGTTCTCGGTGTTCATGGTATTGCCGGTATTTACCCTGCTAGCGCAAGACCTCAAATACAGCAGCGGCTTCTGGGTGGGCATGGCTTTTGGCGCTTACGGCTTGACTCAGGGGATCATGCAAATCCCATTTGGTATGCTCTCCGATCGCTTTGGGCGCAAGGCCATCTTAATTCTGGCTCTGTGCCTATTTTTGGCAGGGAGCATGCTAGCTGCTATTGCCGATGACATTTATACCATGTTCGCCGCCCGCCTCCTTCAGGGGACAGGTGCAGTGAGTGCGGTCTGTTTTGCTCTCATCGCCGATCTGACCCGCAGCGAGGTGCGCACCCGTGCTAATGCTGTTTTGGGCATGAGCATCGGGCTGGCCTTTGGATTAGCCTTTCCGGCAGCGCCCTTTATCGCTGCTTGGCTAGACATTAACGGTATTTTTGCCCTGAGTGGTGTTTTTGGGTTGTGTTGCCTGATATTGGTGATCTGTGCTGTACCCCAACAGACACGACCAGCAAATCGCAATCCTGTCTCCTCAAGGCAAATGCTCAAAGCCGCGCTGCAAGTGCGCAACCTCTACCCCATTTACTTTGGCTCTTTTGTCTGCGGGGCGGGGCTGTCGTTAAGCCTTTTTTTGGCGCCTATTTTTGCCTCAGAGGTAAACTTGAGCACCGCCGAGCTGTGGAAGGTATATCTGCCCATGCTCTTTTTGGGGGTCTTGGCCATGGTTCCAGCGGCGATCTATGCCGAAAGCAAAAACCGCTACAAACAAACCATGCTTTGCGGAGCGGGAGCTTTGCTACTCGCTGGGGTGCTCTTTACCCTAAATCTCCCTTCCTATTGGGCTTTACTATTGCCGCTCTATACCTTTTTTATGGGCTTCAATGTATTCGAACCCATTTTTCCATCGCTGGTGACCAAGCTCTCTACCCCCGAAACCAAAGGCACCGCCAGCGGTATTTTCAATTTTTTTCAATTTTTTGGGCATTTTTGCGGCGCCTCGATCACTGGCTACTTTTTTGAGGGAAATCTAAACATCGCCTATTTTTGCTTTATTGCACTTAGTATCTGCTTTTTGTTCAGTTTGTGCTTCTTTGTGAACCCAAATACAGTGCCCAAACCAACTAGAGCAGAGTAAGGAAAAAAATACACCTCCGCCGCCTTGTGCCCATGGACAATAATTCATCTGCTACCGGCATACCAGAGAAAGCCACCACTATATCAGATAAGACCGAATTGGACAAGGCGGTTGCCGGACTGTACCGCCTGTTGATGAAGCTGGTGAAGATACACCGCCACTCTGACCCCAGTGCCGCCCAGCTCCGGCAGAACACACTGCAACGCTACACAAGGCAAATAGAAACCATCTGCAACGCCATAAAAGGAGATCCATTGCTGGGCTATGAAGAGGCGCTTGATTCTCTGCGCAGAGTGGGGCAGCATGTGCCGCTGGATCAGCAACAAAAAGACAAGTTTCTGCGAAAACTGCAACAAGATTTTGCTGCTCACCTGGTCGATGATCATCAGTTCCCCAACCTTGATGCCGGACCAAAAGGCGTCAAAAAAGCCCAGATGGACGCCTACCTCAACAAGCGCAATTCTCTCAATATCCCCTCCTCCAGTGGCAACCCAACCCATTTTCCGCACAAGCCGATCGACGCTGCTGCTAAAACTCTACAGGAGGAGAGACAAAAACAAACCTACTACAGCAAACACGATCTGATGGAGCTGTTTCACTCCAACAAAGAGCGGCGTGAACGCAGACAAATGCAACACAAGGCAGAAGATGAGCTGCGCTCTTTTATCGCCAGCCTCCGCAAGCGTGATCCCGATCAGATTTCTCGCACTATCATGAGCATTATCAAGGATCAGCACTAACCAGAACAGCCTTTCCCTATCATAATGAGAGCACCCCCATAATCTCTTAAATTCTCGCCTTGGTTTTTACAATGCAATGGAAGTGTGTTAGACTGCGCATATGTTCTTCAGGTGAAGGGCATGTTTACAATAATTTTATCGATCATCATTTTGCACATTCTCAGTTATGGACAAAAATATAGAAAAAGCTATTGATATTTTGAACACCATTATGGAGCTAGAACTCTCCGGTGTGGTACGCTATACCCACTATTCACTAATGGTATACGGCTACAACCGCATACCGATCGTCTCTTGGCTACAGGAAAATGCTACCGAAAGCCTGGAACACGCCAAGGCCGCTGGTGAGATGGTCACACGCTTTGGTGGGCATCCCTCGCTCAAGATAGGCTCTTTGTTGGAAACCGAAAAACATGATATCAAAGATATACTTTTGGAAAGCCTGGAGCATGAACAGGCGGCTATAGACCAGTACTACGCCCTGCTGCGCTTGGGTGAAGAAGCGGGTATAGTGGCACTAGAAGAGTATGCCCGCACTATGGTGGTAGAGGAAGAAAGCCACCTTGATGAGGTAAACAAAATGTTGCGTGCCCCCGGGGATACCGCCGTATACAACAAAAGCTAGGGATTGGTAGCATAATCTAAAAATGCAGCTCTGTGGAGAGGAATGGTTGATAATACCCCCCAACTAGCCTATTGCTATGATCCCATTTCAGCAGAGCACACCCTCGATGGACATCCAGAGCACGCAGGGCGGATTGACGCTATTTTGGATGAGCTAGAACAGGCACAACTCCTTGCGTTGCTTCAGCGGATCGACTCTCGCCCAGCAGAGGATCACGAATTGTTGCTGTGCCACTCGCAGCAACATATCGACTCGGTCAAGGCACACTCCTTGGCTCTATCGCCACCTATGGGCGATGTCTACTATACCAAGAGTACAGAGGCTGCCGCACGATCGGCGGTGGGGGGCTTGATCGACCTTTGCGCTGCAGTGCTCAAGCCTTCTGCTGGTGATACCCATTCTACCAGTACCCCTAGTGCTCCCACTGCTGGCCTTGCCTTTTCTCGCCCGCCCGGACACCACGCCGAACCAAGCGAGGCTATGGGATTTTGCTTTTATGCTAGCGTGGCCATCGCCGCCCGGCATATCCTCCAGCAAGGCTGGGCCAAGCGAGTAGCTATCTTTGATTTTGATGTGCATTTTGGCAACGGCACTGCTGCCTGTCTTGAGAGCAGCTGTCCCGAGCATGCCGAAAATGCGCTGTTTATCTCCACCCATCAAGAAGGAATCTACCCCCTCTCAGGAAGCATTGCTCAAGCTACTGCCCACTCTGAAGCTCCCCAAAGACAAGTCTACTGCCCCCTTCCTGCTGGGGTTGCGGATCTTGGCTACAGCCGGGTGCTTGCTGAGGTTGTTTTTCCGTGCATACGCCGCTTCAAGCCCGATTTTTTGCTGATTTCCGCCGGGTATGACGCCCACCACCTTGACCCCCTTGCTGGACTAGCCTTCAGTTGTCGCGGTTATGGGCATATATCAGCGCAACTGGTGCAGCTCGCACAAGAGCTTTGCGGAGGGAAAATTGTCTTTGCGCTGGAGGGTGGCTATCACCTGCAGGCCTTGGCGCATGGTGTGGCCAACAGCGTGCGAGCACTGCTCAGGCGAAACGATTTTAGCGATCCTTTTGGAGAATCTAGCGCATTAGCTCCGGATATTGGAGATCGCTTGCAAGAGATGAAGTGCGCCTATAGGCTATAGGCTACTGGGTAAGTTTTGCACCACTCGTTTATCAGCACCCCTCAATTATCAAAAACAGCATGGAAACCATCGAAGAGGTACACCTCACCTGCGAAGAGCTTATGGAAAGTGCGATTAACTTTTTGGAAAAAGCCCTATCTCGTGTCCGCACCGGCAGGGCAAACCCGGGCATTTTGGAGAGCATTTACCTAAGCTATTACGGTGCCTCCACCCCAATTAGCCAGATCGGCAATATCTCGGTGCCCGATCCGCAGATGATCACCATTACCCCTTGGGAGAAAAGTATTATCCCAGACATTGAAAAGGCAATTCTCAAGGCAGGTTTGGGCATTACGCCCATCAAGGATAACGCCATGATCAGGCTGCCGATCCCGCCCCTCAATGAGGAACGGCGCAAAACGCTGGTGCGTGAAGTCAAAAAAATTGGTGAAGAAGCCCGCACCTCGGTGCGCAATGCGCGGCGTAAGGGGAATACCGAATTCAAAAACCTAGAGAAGGCAAAATCTATCTCTGAGGATATGCAAAAAACCGAAGAGACCAACCTGCAAAAAACCACCGATGCCTTTGTCAAAAAAATCGATGGTATTATCGCTGAGAAGGAAAAAGAGTTAATGCAGGTATAGGCTGTGCGGCGATTAGGGGTTTGTGCCAACCCCTGGAGGAAAGCTAGCCCGCATTGAGTGATTGGATCTCCTGAGCAAAGGATAAAATAGCCAAGCTAAAGCCAAGCAGCGAAAGGATCGCTGCGCGCCGACCACGCTTGCCCACTATGATCACATCAAGCAACAAAAAGCCATATACCGCCAATACCAAGAGCGGCAGGAGAACCCGCAGCGAAAGCCACGAGCCCAGCGAGACAAAGTCGATAGACAAGCCGAGCACTATGCCGATCAGCAGCAACACAAACCCCCAGCTGATCAAACGCAGGTTGGATTCTTGAAACCAGTACAACTCTGGCAGGTTGCTTTGCATCAATTTGATACTTTTTTGCTTAATTGCCTTTTCACGGTAGATAAACACCACCGAGAGCACAAAAGAGAGGGTAAACATAAGGTAGCCGCCCAGCACCAAAGCCACATGAGCCAAAATAGTATAGCCCTGCACAGAAACAAAAATTGGCGTCTGCTCACCCAACTCATAACGCAGCAAACCAGCTACCAACAACAAAAGGAGAGCAATGAAGGGCAATATGCTCAATAAAAAATCACGCCTCCCCCGTTGTTTATCGGGTTGCCCTTGCCCTTGTATCTGCCGAAAGCACAAAGATAAGAACCAAAACACACACAAGACTCCCAGGGCAAGGCTCAAGAAAAGGCGTGCTGTCTCGCCGTGATTATGCTTGTCGACAAACCAAAGAGTAAAGCACAAATACACATACAGCGCAGTGACGCCTATGAGCAAACCCCTTCCCAAGTGCTTAGGCGTTGCATGTGTGCCAAGTTGCCCAATAAACACCGCCAACCAAGCGATCGAATGAACGCAGAATGTCAGCCAAAAAAGAACATTAAAATTCAACATGGGTGTACCTGGTCTAAGGCATATGCAAATGATCAAGATGCTTTGGGGCGAGAACTTGGTGCGGCACTGCCCTTGCCTTCACCGTTCTTTTCCCGAACCAAGGCTTTGTGCAGCTCCAGATAGTGCCCGCCTGCGGCGAGGAGCTGGCGGTGGTTCCCCCGCTCTACAATGCTTCCGGTGCGCAGCACGAGGATCATATCAGAGTGCTCTATAGTACTCAAGCGGTGAGCAATGCTTAAAACCGTCTTTTCGGCAAAGACTCGTTCTATAGCTTGGTCAATTTTCTTTTCCGTGATCGAATCTACCGCGCTTGTGGCCTCATCAAGCAGCATAACCTCATTGTTGCCGGCAATCGCTCTTGCAAAGGCAATGAGTTGACACTGCCCCGCCGAGAGGTTGCTGCCATTGCCTTCGAGTTGAAAGTCAAACCCTCCCGGGAGTTGCTCAATAAAACTATCGGCTTGCACATAGCGCGCTGCAGCGGCGATCTGCTCTGCTGCAATACCGGTGCGCTCCAGCCCTATGTTGAAGCCGATACTCTCGGGAAAGAGAAATGAGTCTTGCTGCATCACCGCAAACATGGCGTTGATCTCTGTTCTGGATATATCAGAGAGCTCTCGGCCGTTGAGGGTTATCGAGCCTTCATAACCGCTGTACTGCTTAGCAATCAGGCGAACTATGGTAGTTTTGCCCGATCCGGTATCGCCCACGAGGGCCAAGCGTTGGTGCCGCTTCCAGCAAAAGGAAACATCCTGCAACACATAGGGCTGATCTGCGCTGTAGCGGAAAGAGACCCCCTCAAAACGCACCTCATCGAATGCTCCCAAGCCCTGTTCTGCCCCACTGGGCTGCTTTTGGAGCAAATCTTCTGTTTTTTTCTGCAGAAGCATATCTATGTGCTCGATTGCCGAAAGGGATCGCTGTATGGTGGCCGTCTGTTGGGCAAATTCTCTGATCGGCACAAACACCTTTTGCAACACCGCAACAAAGCCGACCAGCGTACCCAAGGTGATCGAGTTTTCAAGGTTGAGCCCCAAGCCAAACCAAATCACCAGTGAAATGCTGATCCAGGTGATCCCCTCGATGAAAGAGAAGAGGAAGGCATCATATACATTCGAGCGAGACTGCGCCTTGAGGTAGCGCCAACAGCTCTGCTGATAGACACGAGCCGCCTTGGCCTCTGCAGCAAAGAGCTGAACCGTTTTGACCCCTTGGAGGCACTCTTGCAGATATCCAGTCGAGCTGGCCAGAAACCGCCGGGCAAAGTTGTAGCAACTGCGCAGCCGGCGGTTGAGAATGAAAATGGTAGAAATGGCAATCGTCAGTACCACAGCTACGATCAAAGCAAGCTGTGGGCTGAGGGTGAACATAAAGGCAAAGAGTGCCGCTGTTTTGAGCAGATCGGTAAAAATAGCCAACACGCCGCTGGCTAAAGATTCGCTGATGGATTCAAAATCGTTGGTAATCCGAGAGATAAGGGTGCCCACCGGATGGCGGTCGAAATAACGCCGAGGCAGGTGCAAAATATGAGCAAAGAGCGCCTTGCGCATATCGTAGAGGGCATTCAAGCCCGCTTTTTGAATGCAAAAGGCATAGACCGTATCAGCAGCATAATTGGCCAACACACACAGGGCAAACAACCCCGACATGAGCAGCAAACCATTGGCCTTACCCGGCACTATGTATTCATCGATAGTGTGCACCAAGAGCCAAGGGGTCAGCAGGGATAGCCCGGTTGATAGGGGTATGCAGCCCATTCCCAGCACCATAGACCAGCGGTAGGGGCGCAAAAAGCGAAAAAAGCGGAGTAATACAGCTTTATCCTGTTGCATAGCTCTCCTTGAGTTTGCTGCTGTGGCTGAGTTTGGCTTTATCCTGCGGCATAGTCCCCCCGATTCTGCTGTTCATACGCCTGTTTTTCCTGCTGTCCTTGCAGGATAAAAGTTCTCGCATAAAATCCGTCTTGGGCGATCAACTCTTGATGCGTGCCACTTTGGAGGATGCGCCCCTCCTCAAGAACCAGAATGCGATCGCAGCGGGAGAGAGCGCTAATACGATGCGAGATGATTACCAGACTCTGGCAGGTATCCCGCTGGAGTAGTTGCTCCAACAAAAACTTTTCGGTGACCGTATCTACCGCCGAAAGCGCGTTGTCCAAAATGAGCAAATCGCAGGAATCCATCATGGCACGAGCAATGCTCACCCGCTGTTTTTGCCCACCTGAGAGCATCACCCCCTTCTCACCGATCAGCGTTTGGGCGCCCTGCGGAAATTTTTCCAATTCATCCTGCAAGCTCGCTTTGTAGATCGCCTGCTCCTGCTGAGCACCAGTGGGCTCTGTGGCAGAGTGACTACCAAAATTTATGTTGTTGGCGATGGTATCAGAAAAGAGAAAAATATCCTGCGAAACAGTGCGGATGGAGCGCCGTAGATCGTGCAGATTGTATTCTTCTAAGGCTTTGCCGTCTATGAAAATGCTCTGCTCTGGCACCTCTAGGTAGCCATTGAGGCAGTTGGTCAAGGTGCTCTTACCCGCGCCGACCGCACCCAAAATACCAATGCTCTCTCCGGGGGCGATCGAAAAACTGATATCTTTGAGCACCGGCTGCATCTCCTGTCCACCAGAATCCTGTGAGTGCTGTGCATAGCTAAAGGAAAGCCCACATACCTCCAAACCTCTCAAGAAGAGCTTGTCTTCTGTAGCCGGCTGGGAGAGGGCAGGGATTTCAGCCTGGTCAAAAATAGACTTCACGCTAAAGAGACCAATAAAGCCACGCTGGAGCATGGTGCTCACCCAGCTGAGGCTAATCAGGGGCGAGGCGATCAAAAAGGAATAGGCAATAAAAGCGGTCAATTGCCCCACCGTGAGCTGCTCTTGCAGCACTAAATGCCCCCCAACAATCAGAATGACCGCCTGCATCATGTAGGGCAGGTATTGCAAAATAGGCAGGGCAACAGTCCGCAGGTTCATGCCACGCAAGGCATGGTGCAGGTATTTGGCATTGGGGCTATCAAAACGGCTCTCGGCGTGATCAAACAGCGCAAAAGATTTGATCACCCCAACCCCGCTGAGCATGGCTCCTGAGCGTGCCGATATATCCTCAAGGGCATTGCGCCGCTCTTGCTGGTGCTTATACATGAGCCGCATGCCATAGTAGACCACCCCAAAACAGGCAAATATGGGCAGGCAGACATACAAGGTGAGCGTAGCGGATATTTGGAGCATTTTCATGGGTGCCAGCGAGAGGGCTGAGGCTATGTTGAAGACCTGCATCATACCAAAGCCGCAGAGCATGCGCACTCCGCTAATATCGTTATTCACCCGGGAGAGTATGCCTCCTGTCTGGCGGCTTTCGTAATACTGCTGGGGCAATGCCATCAACTTAGCAAAGAGGTCTTGCTTGATCTGATATTCTATGGCTCGCCCTGGATTGAAAAAGAGCACACGAGAAAAGGAGCGCACAAAGATCACCGCAACCGAAAGGGCGGTCATCAGCAGCAGGTTTCGCCCCAGCTCGCTAGAACCAGCCGCTGTATGCGCCTGCTCCAAGAGGTCTATGCTAATGCGCATATACTCTGGAATAGCCACCATTATGCGGTTGTTCAACACAATGAGAACAATCCCAATCAGGTAGCTGTACTTGTGGCGCAGAATATAGCGCCACAAAAAGAGCAGTGCACGGCTGTAGCTCTTGCCCTCGCTTGTGGATTTGGCTGTATCGGTTGCTTGGGCTGGTTGTCTTGGCTTGCTATGCATGAAGAGAAGAAAAGTTGAAAGATATCCCAAAATGGAGCTAGGCTTATGCTCTACAGCCCTACCGCCTAGGGTATCAATTACAAACAATTCTTACAAATAGCACCCGCCAACCTTCTATCCAAAGAGGCTGTATCAACAAGATCGGGGGATCATCGAATCGAGTTCAGAAGAAAGCGGCATAACAGTATCTGTCGCTAGCTACCGGCGTGGTAGAGCGAGAGCAGAGCCATATCATCTTTGGGGCTAGCGTTGTGGCAGCGAGCAAGGAGCGCCTCTAGCAGATCATCAACCGCTATCTGCTGCGTATCTGGCACTCTAGGGGTCGAGGTGAGCACCTCGCTAAACTGGGCAAAACTCAGGCTGGGGGCATCTTGGGTGGGTATATCCACCACACCGTCAGAGTAGACCAACAGCTGATCGCCGGGCTGCCAATCCTGCTGATAAATGTTGTCGTAAGAGACATGCTCCAATAAGCCCAGCGGAAAGCCCTTGCTTTCGAGTTTTACCATCTCCCCAGTTTTTTTGATCAGAATGGGCGAGGTGTGCCCGGCCTGATTGAAGACTAGGGTATTGCGCTTGGTGTCGGCTATGCCGCAGATCATGGTAAAGTAGTGCGCTGTATCGCCTTCACTAAGATAGCGGCGGTTAATATCTTCTAGCAATTTTTGCAGTATTTCCCCCCAATCATCGGTTTGCAGCATACCCTGGCTTACCTTCTGCGAAAAGCGGGTACGCAGGGAGTTGCTCAGACTAAAGGACACTAGCGAGGCAGATATACCATGCCCGGAGACATCAAGTTGATAGAAGAACACGGCAGTCTCTGATACTTTCCAATACCCAAAGGTGTCTCCTCCGAGCTGGATATTGGGGCGATAAAACCAAGCAATGTTTATATCGCCTATCCTTTGCGGAGGGGGTAGCACGCTGTGTTGCAGCTGTTTAGCCGCCTCTAGATCGGCGTTGATCTCATCGAGAATATGCGAGAGTTTGGCATTTTGCTCTTGTATGCGTTGTGCCGCCAGCACCACCCGCTTGCCCGCCTCTACCCGGATATTGAAGAGGTCTTTGTAGAGGGGCTTGATAATCACATCATCAGCACCCGCCTGCCGCCCTTCAACCAGAAATTTGATCTGATCCAAAGAGGTGATCAGGATAAAATAGCAAATCTCGTATTCGGGCAGGGTGCGTATCTTGCGACACAGCTCCAGCCCGCTCATACCCGGCATGATCCAATCGGAGATGACTATGGGGTAATAGGTCTGGCGCACCATCTCCCAGGCTTGTTCACCGCTGCGGGCCACCGCAAGGCTAATGCCGGGAACAGAGGACAAAAAAAGTTTCTCGATCAAGAGTACATCAGCAGATTCTTCAACCAGCAGCAGCTTCATACCCCACTAACTCCCAAAAACTCCATCACATTGCCAGCCCATCAGATTATCAAACCCCGCAACACATCTACCAGTACGGTGTCCATACCATTCCTACCAGGTATTGCCAGCGGCAATATAGGCATACCCCCGTTCCTCGCCCTGGGCATAGCCCAAACGGGCAACTAGCCCTCCAACAGACTTGCGCAATTCTGCGCCATAGCCCAGTTTGGAGTTATCGTACAGCTTGTCTGAATCATCAGCGGCGTGCCCAAGATCAGCAAAGGTAACCATAGACCAAGGATCGCTGCCCCGGGTCAGAAGCCAGCCTAGCTCAAGTGATTCTCGGGCGGTATGCCCTGCCTTAAAGCGAAACTGCCGGTACCCCCGCAACGCGGCCACCCCACCAAGGGGGCTAGCCATGCCCTTGCTGTTGGTGTCCAGGATAAACTGGGAGATTTGCGCCTCCAAAGCCAAACATTCATCCTCCTGTGCTCCAGCCTCGCAAAAAGGCTGGTTATAGGCCTCTCGTATTTTCTCAATAGTATTGTACTGTGAAGAGGAAATCACAAAGGAATCGCTGCGCGCTACCCCGAGCAACAGGGTGAGGCGATTCTGCAAGAGCGCAAAAGAGAGGGCATAGCTCGTATCAACAATACCCAGGGTTGATAGCCCACCGGTACTTTCAACCCGCAAGCCGATTGCAGCCTTGTATCCCTTGAACAAATCTGCGCTTTGGGGTTGACGGGTATCATACCCCAGGGTATAAGCGGGGGCCAGGCGAAAGAGGGGCTTCACCTTACCCTCTTTGACTATGAGCACTCCCTTGCTGTTCTCAAAGCCCTGATATTCTGCTTGAGTAATGGTGAGGTTGAAGGATGAACTGAGCTGCCTGCTGTGTTGGTATGTGCCAAACAGGATCACCGCAGAACCAGATAATTTTTGCACAAGATAGTCTTTTTCATCGTTGATCCCCCGTAAGTAGTTGGTTTGCAGCTCAACATCATTAAAGCCAACTACCCCTAGCCCGCTTGAGAGCGCAGGCGAGATGGGCCATTGGATCAAAGCGCCGGCGACCTCAGAGTCACCAAAGGCAGCTCCACCGATGATGCTTATATCCTGAGATCCCAAGTTCTGATAGCCCACACCCAATCCGTAGGAGACCCCAACCCCCGGAATAGCCAGTACAGCCGGCAAAATGAGCGGCTTTGCCGGTTTATCGGCAAACGCACCAGAGCAAAGGGCGCTCATCAAAAGGAGAATGAGTGCACATGTTTTTCGTGGTGAGAACATAAAACTCTAAACAAAAGAGATGCAACACAGAAAAGAAGGGTGAAGATTAATTCGATTGTGCTTTGGCGTGCTCAAGCCAACACAAAATTTCTGAGGTGCGCACCGCTGTATCAGCTATCTCTGGGGAGAGCTGATCCCTATTTTCGATAGATTCAATTTTTTGTTCTATGTCCGTGGGTCCAAGGCATAGATCATTGCTACAAATCTTCTCGCCCCGATTCTTGAGCAAGGAGAGCATATCGGCGTGGTCAAACTCTGGGTGATACTGCACCCCCCAGAATACCCCACCCAAAAAGGGTATCTCAGCGGCTTGTACACGGCTATGCCCGTTGGTCGCCAGCAGGGTTGCCCCAGGAGGCAATTCTGCTACCTCATCGTGGTGCAGGCAATAAGAATAAAAGGCATCTGGTTTGTGCTTGAACATGGGGTGCTGCTGGCCCTCGGCGGTAAGACGAATAGGCTCAGAGATGCCCACCTCATAGCCCCTCTCTGCCAAACGCACGCTTCCCCCGGCCGCATGGGTAGCCACTTGCAGCCCCCAACAGCTCCCGTAATAGGGCACAGTGCTCTCAAAGACTCGACGCGACAGGGCACACTGGCGGTGTACACTTTCGCAAGGCTTAGCCACACTTAGTGCCGAGCCGGTCCAGACAACTCCGCTATATTTTTGCAACTGAGCCACGCTGGGGAGCTCTACAGAGGGGTCGCTGGCAATAATGCAATCCACCCGGACCTCCGGAAAGACTGCGGCAATGATCTGCTCAAACATAACATGCCCCGGCACCATTTCCTCAGCGAGGATGTATTCCAGCTCGGCCAGGGGCTGCCCTTCAACGACTAAAAAATGCATAAA
Source organism: Nanipora kamurai (assembly GCA_036872915.1). NCBI lineage: Eukaryota > Metazoa > Cnidaria > Anthozoa > Scleralcyonacea > Helioporidae > Nanipora > Nanipora kamurai. The sequence continues at coordinate 109,526 of JBAHVQ010183595.1, read as the reverse complement.
CTATCGACAGCAATACCATATGAATAACGAATATCTCCAATCTTACCGCAATGCGAGCACTTTGTACAGATGGACGCGTGTTTTTTGCGTTTTTTGCACGGAGATCACATTGGTGCTACACTCAAGACTATCTGGGTTTTATACTCTCATCTACAACCTACACTCTCATGAAACCTACACTCTTGCGCTTGGCACTGCTTTGTGTTTTGCTTGCCCTCCCGCATGTTGGAATACACGCTGCTAGCGGCGCAGAAGAGAGCGCAATCCAAGAAGAGGCACAAATCATTCGTGGGCTATACCAAGACGGTGCCTACAGCACTGCGGCAAAAGCAGCCGAACAGTTTTTGCAGAATCACCCCAATTCTCTCGCCCGGGCCGAGGTGCTGTTTGTGTTGGCGGATATCAAAAAAAAGAATGATACGCCAGATTATGCTCTGCGCCTGTACGACGAACTGATCTTCAAGCACATCGATTCACCATTGCGAGAGGAGGCGCTCTATGCCTCGGCACAGATATATCACCAGCAAGAAAATTACTTCAAGTCTCGCCAGCAGTACGACCGGCTGCTCTTTGCCTATCCAGACTCACGCCACAAGACAAAGGCGCTCTACTTCCGTGCCGAGGCAGACTTCAAAGGCAAAAATTGGACTGCCTTTTTTTTAAGTTATGAAGAATCTATGCTCGAGCAAGAGGCATTGCCCTCTGTGGCGCGGGCAAACCTCTTGAGCATGAGGCTCTGGTCCCTCAAGGCTACCGGAGAAGAGAAAAAAGCCAAGGCAGAGCTGGAAGCTATACTCAAAGACGATTCCTTGCCCGAGGAGAATAAGGCCGAATTCCTCTACCACCAGAGCAGGCTCTTGGAAAAGGAAGGCAAAAAGCAAGAGGCCATAGCCGGCTACACCCGCATTGCCGAAGGCTACCCCGGTACCCACGCCGAGGAATTGAGCCTGTTTGCCAGGGCTGAGATGATCTATAAAGATGCGCTGAATAAGACAGCAGATGAGCTGCAGATGCTTGAGGGCATTGCGATCTACCATGCCCTGATCACCAGAGAACCGCCTTATCGGCGCAGCGACAGCCTCTACCGCAAGGCTTGGCTGTCCTACTACGCCGGTGTTCACGAGAGCGCGATTGGTCAATTTGAAGAACTCATCACAGAGCCCCAATTTCAAGGTGATTTCTCGCTCTATTCGGCACTCCATGCCATGCTCCTGGAACAGAATAGAAGTGAGGAGGCAGCAGATCTAGCAGAGCAGATACAGCAACAAGGGTTTACCCCAGAGCAAAAGTACAGCATTCGCCTCAAGCAGCTCTCCCATATCAGTCGCCGCGGGCAGTGCGATTCCATATCAGTAGAGACACCCGCGCAGCCGGCCAACACCAGCGGTGATGCGAGCAATGCTGCCAGTGTTGATACTCCTACAGGCAATGCCCCGCAGGGCAAACAGCAGGAAGAACTCCTCTCATTGCGGGCAGAATGCTACTTTGTCGCCAAAAAATATAAAGAAGCGGCTGCCGATTATGCCCAAATACCGCAAGATTCGGAGTATGCTGGATTGACCTTTATCCATTATACCCAATCCTTATTGCGCCTCAAACGCTATGAAGATGCCGTCAAGCTGACCAAAGATACCGAGGGCAAGCCGGGCTACCCCGCATTAACCCAGACCCTACCCCTGCGGATTGAGGCTTTGCACCGGGTGCGCCGCTACCCAAAAACACTCGCTACAGAGCTCAGGCGCCTCTTTGCTCTTTCACCCAAAACACAGCAGGACTACCGCTACCACCTGATCGCAGTGGAGGCTTACAAACGCCTGAAGAACACTGCCAAGGTTGAAAAGCACTACAACCAAGCCCTGGAGTTTTTGCCAAAAAAGAACAATAAAGAACGGCTAGGGATACTCGATGAACTCGCCGGCTATCACGAAAAGCAAGGCAAGTATAAAAAGGTTGCGCAAACCTATGAGAAGGCACTGCCGCACATGAATGCAACACAGCGAAACCAGGTGATCTTATACTTGGCGAATGTCTGGCAAACCCGCCTGAAAAGTCCCAAAACAGCGATTGCCTATTACAAGCGCCTGCACAGGAAGGGCAAAACCAAGGCACACTTGCAAGCGACCAGCCAGCTTGCCGATCTGTACATCGCCAAAAAGCAGTACAAAACAGCAGCCTCTACCCTAGCACCAGTGGCCAAGAATATCAGCGCACAATCACCCCACTACCTGAGCATGAACTATAGGCTGGGGCAGCTCTACCAGATTTTGGAACAGTGGAAGCGATCGCTGGAATACTACGACCTTGTAGCCAAAACGAGCAAAAACACCCCCGAAAAACAAGACGCCCAAAAGCAGGCGGCGGCGATTCGAAAATACCTCGCTCAATAGAGCGGGCATATCTTAAGATTTGCTCCAAACCAACTGCCCACAGAGATCAGGGCGTGCTTGGGCATGCCTGCCGATCAACCATTTGCTCTGTTTGTGTTTCCTATTTATGGCTCCAGGCTATACTTCTCCTCCAAATAGGCTATACTCCGCCGCTCGGTTGGGCTGAATTCGCACACCTCTGCTGGGAGTCGAAGCCTCTGAGCAAAAACCCGGATAAACTCTTGAGCAATCTGTTCTCTTGCGGGCAGTGGATCGAGCACTTGAGCCAGACTGATCACCCGCCGCTCTAGCATTTGCGTTGACCGAGCAACCCGCCACACCCGGTACCACAACTCCCAGTCAATGTCTAGCAAGAGCGAGCCGTGCTGCAAAACGCCTGTTTTGCTGTGGCGTTGAGCATTGCCCATGAGTTTTTTGCCTGCAATGGTCAACTCGTAAGATGAAGCCTCCCGAAAGCAAATACTCCCCGTTGATTGCTGCTCGCTTGGAGATAATTTTTCACGCTGAAAATGGCTTTCAACGCCTATATTCTTGAGAATGCTCTGGAGGATTTGCGCCAACAAAAAATAGATTTCCAGCGGGCTTTTGGGCAAGAGCCTTTTGGGCAGCACCAAGGAATAGGTCAGCTCTTGATCGTGCAAGACGGTCTTGCCCCCAGTGATGCGGCGCACCAGGGCTATGCCCCGTTCACTACAGGCGACCCGGTCAATATCAGCTAGCCCAGCACCACTGCGACCAAAAGAGAGGGTCGGTACACTCCACCCATAGAGCCGCAGACAGGGCTGCTCGTACTGCAACAGCAGCTCATCGGCAGCCATGTTGAAGCTGGCACTCCCCCGCGCATAGGGGATCACTCGCAGATAATCCATAGTCTGATTATTCGTTGGGATTATTGTGCATCATGAGCAAAGGTGGTGTGTTAGATACGCATCTGTAGCTCTACAAGGCTACCGGCGGTCAGCTCGGTTGTCTCGGCAGAAACCAGCAATGAGGCGTTGCACGCCGCAGCTGCTGCCAGGTTGGCAGCACTTTGCTTGGGCAGCGCAGAGAAGTGGCGAGTGCTGCCTGTTTGTGTTGCCTTTGCTGCCTCTATACAGTTGCCCAGCAGTATTTCTGCCCTGCCAGGGCTTGAGCGGATCGGGCTTTGGAGTGTGGCAAGGGTGCTGGGCGCAGCTGGGGTTTGTAGCATGTGCTCGATCAGAGGGGCAACGCAATAGGCAAAAAGCAGATCCACAGCCACCGGATTACCCGGAAAGCCAAATACCTTGCAGCTTTCGGCGCGTGGATTGCCCCGCTCTGCTGAATCCAGCACACCAAAGTAGAAGGGTTTACCCGGCTTGACCCTGAGCTTGTGGAACACCTGCTGCACCCCTAGTTTTTCAAAGCAAGCAATGCTATAGTCCCGATCACCAACTGACATCCCTCCGGAGAGAAAGATAAGGTCTACCCGAGCAGCATGGCGATGCAGTATTTGGAGAATCTGTTCGGGATCATCGCCCAACCCACCGTAGCGGATGGTCTCACAACCAGCACGGCGGGCCAGCTCTGCCAGCAGGTAGCTGTTGGAATCGTATATCTGATTCCCTGAGAGAGGTGCACCCGGGGGTTGTAGTTCGCCACCGGTGGAGATAACAAGCGCCAGCGGCTTGCGGCGACAGGGCACCTCGGCGCAACCCAGCGATGCCAGCAGGGCAAGATCAGGCGGGGAAATCCTGCGACCAGTTGGGAGCAGCACAGCCCCCGCCCTGTAATGCTCGCCTTGGCGGCGGATATTCTTGCCACTCTCCAATAGGCTATCGATAGTACAGCGCCCCCCCTCTGCGCTAAGGGTGATCATCTCCTTGGGGTAGATCACCTCGCCACCTGCGGGAACACGGGCACCAGTGGCTATGCGGCAGACCGTGCCGCTCTTGAGGGCATCAACCCGCTTTCCACCAGCATAGATCGAACCCTCTACTTTCAAATGCACCGGGTTCTCTGGGCTAGCCTGCTGGATATCGGCGCAGCGGGCCACCACTCCATCCATAGCCGCATTGTCAAATAATGGCGAATCGGAGGGGGCAAGTATATCAGCAGAGAGCACCCGACCGCAGGATTGATCAAGAGATACACTCTCGCTGCTCAGTGTGTGGGCATGGGTGCGGATTTGCGACTGTGCTTGGGTGAAGGCGATCATAATTCAGGCAGAATCAGCTCGTATTTTTGGTGGTGCGGCATTGGCATTATACTCTTTTTGATGTATTCTGGTAATCCATTAGCGGCATGGAGCGAAACCTCAACTGCCACAGGACAGATTGTGCCCCATTGCGAGTTTTTCGTCTAGCCAGCAAGCCCTCTCAGCTTCCCATGAGATAATAGAGCGACTATGAATACAGAAAACACACCCAATCAGCACCCATTGGATCAGCATAATGGGGATCAGCATAATGGCTTGTATAGCCCAGACGATGTAAGAGATGCCTGTGGATTGGGCGCCATAGTCCAAAAAAATGGACAGGCATCACACGACTTGATCCGCAAAGCCTTTGAAATGGCCCGCAGCATGGAACACCGAGGGGCAGTGGGCAGCGACCCCAAGGCTGGTGATGGCGCCGGGATCAGCCTGCAGGTAAGCGACAGCTTTTTTCGCCCGGCTATGGCTGATTGTGGCGTGGCATTGCCGGCAGCCGGCAGCTATGCGGTGGCTATGTTGTTCTTGCCTGCACAACAGGCTGATCGCAAACCTATTATCGACTGCATTGAATCTTGCGTTGCAGAGCAGGGCTATAGCCTGCTCGGTTGGCGTGAAGTGCCCACCCAGAGGGTCTGCCTCTCTCCGGCGATGCTCGACCGTGAGCCGTTTATCGCTCAATTCTTCCTCAGCTCAACACAGCTTGCCGGAGCAGAATTTGTCCGCGGTTGCTATATTTTGCGCCGATTGCTCGAGAAGGCAGTCCAATCGGCACAGACTGTACAGCCTGCCGCCCGAGAAGACTTTTACATTGCCAGCCTCTCACCGCATGTTGTGGTCTACAAGGGTATGCTCACCGGCGAGCAACTGACCGAATACTACCCAGACCTGCATGATGAACGCTATGTCAGTGCCTTAGCCCTGGTGCACTTGCGCTACTCGACCAATACCTCACCCACTTGGAAGCTGGCGCACCCCTTCCGTTGCGTAGCCCATAACGGCGAGATCAACACCATGAAGGGTAATGTCAACCACTCTCGTGCTCGTGGCTCGCAGCTCAAATCGGCACTGTTTGGCGAGCATCTCCAGTCCATACGCCCAATCATCGCTGAAGGCTGCAGCGATTCAGAGGCTTTTGACAACTATTTTGAATTTTTGATGCACTCGGGGCGCAACATGGCGCAGACCATGACGCTTATGGTCCCCGAAGCCTGGGAGGGGCACGCTACCATGCCCCGTGATCTGGCTTGCCTCTACGAATACCAATCAAGCCTGATGGAGCCCTGGGATGGACCGGCAGCCTTTCTTTTTACCAATGGCATGCAAGTCGGTGCTTATACCGACCGCAACGGATTGCGCCCCCTGCGATACTGTGAGACAGACGATGGGTTGCTTATTGTCGCCTCAGAGACAGGAGTGGTTGACCTGGCTGTAGATCAGATAAAACGCAAAGGCAATCTGGGGGCAGCCCAAATGCTGCTGGTGGATACTACAGAAAACACAGTGCTGCACAATACACAAATCAAGGCGCAGCTCGCCGCAAGACACCCCTATACCGAATGGGTCGCCAAAAAAATACTCCAACTTGCTGATATACCCGAGATTGACACTGCCGATCAGGAAGCGCCTTCTCGGGGTGAGCTGGCATTAGCCCAACGGGTATTTGGCTATACTACCGAGTGCCTGCAGTTTTTGCTCAAGCCCATGGCACAAAACGGGCAAGAGCAGACCTACTCGATGGGCTCTGATACTCCCCTGGCAATCCTCTCTGAGCGGAGCAAGCCGCTGTTCGACTACTTCACGCAAAACTTCGCCCAGGTGACCAACCCGGCCATAGACCCAATCCGTGAAGAAGCCTTTATGTCTCTGCGCACCAACCTTGGCGGCAGTCAGAACATACTCGCAGAACAAGACGAACAAGAGCACCCGATTATTGCCCTCAAGCAGCCGGTACTGCTCAATGCAGAGTTGGAGCGCATTTGCGCATACGGTACGGGCTCCAAGGCCCCTGTGCCAGTTGGTATAATCGATACCTGCTACGATTTGGAGAGCACAGAAGACCTTAAGTGTGCACTGGAACGCATCTGTCAAGAAGCCCAGGCGCTTGCCAGCAGCGGACACCGCATATTGGTACTTGATGATAGCAGTTTTGCTCCAGAGCGGGTGCCTATCTCCAGCCTGCTGGCCACCTCGGCGGTACACCACCACCTGCTGCGCCTGGGCAAGCGCAATACCACTAGCCTCATAGTCAAAACTGGTGAAGCTCATGAAATTCATCACTTTGCCTGTCTGCTGAGCTACGGTGCCAATGCGGTGAATCCCTATTTGGCACTCGATAGCCTAGCCCAGATGTCTCTTGATGGAGATCTTGGCGGGCATACCCCCGGGCAGACGCAAGAAAACTATGCCTTGGCTATAGATAAAGGACTGAAGAAGATTTTAGCCAAAATGGGCGTCTCCACCCTGATCAGCTATCAATCAGCGCAGATTATGGAAGCGGTGGGCATTAGTTCAGCGGTGATTCGGGATTATTTTTTGGAAGTGGTGCATCGCAAGCTCTCCCCAGAGGGAGCTCAACGCCTAGCCGAAAAGCATGCCGTGATCGAGGGTATTGACCTGGAGAGGATCGAGCAAGAGCACAAAATACGCCACGAGAGCGCTTACTTCCAGATGAGCGTACCCAGCGGTGGCGAATATAGCTGGCGTATGCAGGGCGAGTATCATTCCTACAACCCAGAAACAATTCACCTACTACAGCAGTCCGCCTGGAAAAACGATAAGGCGATCTACCAACGCTTTGCCGAACTGTCTGATAATACTCGCAAAAAACCACGCTTTTTGCGCGATATACTCACCCCCAATTTTGAGAGTTGCACGCCGATCCCGCTGGAGGAAGTCGAGCCGGTGGAGAACATTATCGCTCGTTTTTCCTCAGGGGCTATGTCGATCGGGGCTATCTCCAAGGAAGCGCATGAAGAGCTGGCCATCGCCATGAACAGCCTGGGTGCCAAGAGCAACACCGGAGAGGGCGGCGAGGAGGAGAGCCGCTTTGTACAAGATGAAAACGGCGTACTCAGGCGCAGTGCCATCAAACAAGTTGCCTCAGGGCGTTTTGGCGTCACCAGCCACTATCTGGTCAATGCCGATCAAATCCAGATCAAAATTGCTCAAGGCGCTAAGCCCGGCGAAGGCGGGCAGCTCCCCGGCTTTAAGGTGGATCAATACATCAGCACACTCCGCCACACCGTACCCGGCGTTTCACTCATCTCGCCACCACCACACCACGATATCTATTCGATCGAGGATCTCGCACAACTGGTGTTTGACCTAAAAAACGCCAACGATCAGGCCGATATTAGCGTTAAACTGGTTTCTGCTGCTGGTGTGGGCACCATTGCTGCCGGTGTAGCCAAGTCTAAAGCCGACCTGATCACCATAGCCGGTCCAGAGGGCGGTACAGGGGCAACCCCCGCCACTTCAAGCAAGCACACTGGGCTCCCCTGGGAGATAGGACTGGCCGAAACACAGCAGGCATTGGTCAGCAACAAACTCCGCCAAAATGTACGCTTGCAGGTCGATGGATTGCTCAAAACCGGGCGAGATGTGATTATCGGGGGTTTGCTTGGTGCTGATGACTTTGGATTCTCCACCGCCCTTCTGGTCACCTTGGGTTGCATTATGATGCGTAAATGCCACCTGAACACCTGCCCGGTGGGCGTGGCCACGCAGGATACAGAACTGCGCAAAAACTTTATGGGCAAGGCCGACTATGTAGTCAATTATCTGCGGTTTGTGGCTGGCGAAGTGCGCGAATACATGGCCAGGCTCGGGGTACGCCGCTTTGAAGATTTAATCGGGCGCGTTGACCTGCTCACCACCACAACAAAGGCTCTTCCGCCCAGGGCTAAGGGCTTGAATTTGCGGCGCTTGCTGGTGCTGCCGCAGGGAGCAGCCCTGCACAATACCCACAAGCAGCAGCACCAGATAGATGGTGTACTCGACCACAAGCTCATCGAAAAAAGCGAAATGGCTCTCGAATACGGGCGTTCGATCTTCTGCCAATTTGCCATTTGCAATGTGGATCGCAGTGTGGGCACCATGCTCGGCAGCCGTGTCTCACGAAAATATGGTGCCCAGGGCTTGCCCGCGGAGACCATTTCAGTCAAGCTCAGAGGATCAGCCGGGCAAAGCCTTGGTGCCTTTGTGCCAGCAGGCATTACCCTTACCCTTGAAGGTGATGCCAACGATTATGTGGGTAAGGGGCTATGCGGAGGCAAGATTGTGGTCTATCCGCCAAAGCACGGACATTTAGTCTCCAACAAGAATGTGATCATTGGCAATACCGTGCTCTATGGAGCCACCTCGGGCACGGCATTTTTCGCCGGCATAGCCGGGCAGCGTTTTGCAGTGCGCAACAGCGGGGCTACAGCGGTGGTAGAGGGCTTGGGTGATCATGGTTGTGAGTACATGACTGGCGGGCGTGTGGTAGTTCTGGGCACAACAGGGCGCAATTTTGCCGCCGGTATGAGCGGTGGTATTGCTTATATTTTAGATCAGGATCGCAGCTTTCACTCGCGTTGCAATACCGGGCTGGTAGCACTGGAACGCATGGGTGATGGACACTATGCCGATGAGCTACACGCCCTCATTACCCAACACGCCGAGTTGACTGGTAGCATTATTGCCGGGGATATACTGGCGCATTGGCAAAGCGAATTGCATAACTTTATCATGGTGATGCCCCATGAATACCGCCGCATTATCGACGCCCAGCAACGCCGCAGTGCCTGATGTTGCAAATTATATCAGATTCTAAGGGTGTAGGAGGAAAGTTCTATTGGCCACGCATGAGTATCACAGGAGATCGGTTGCAGCCTAGCACCAATAACAATTTTTTGTATAGCACTATATCCACCGCTGGGGCAGACTGAGCAAAAAATCACCCAAATGAGCACACAAAAACAAACAAAAATCGAATACAAAAACAGAAATGGAGGAAACTCATATGGATAAATTGCGTGGTTTTATGCACTACCCACGGGAGAATATGCACAAAGATGCGGTGGACACCCGTAGGCTCCATTTTCTCGAATTTGAAAAGCCACTCCCACCAGATAAGCTCAAGACCCAGGCGGCACGCTGCATGGATTGCGGAGTTCCCTTTTGCAACTCGGGCTGCCCGATCAGCAACTTGATTCCAGAATTCAACAACCTGGTCTTTCAGGAACGCTGGGAGGAGGCCTACTACAACCTGGCTAGCACCAACAATTTTCCCGAGTTCACCGGGCGTATCTGCCCCGCCCCCTGCGAACCGGCTTGCACCGTTGATATAGTCAAGCGCAATTCGCCGGTGACGATCAAACAGCTGGAGCTCTCCATCATCGAAAAAGCCTTTGCCTTGGGGATAGTGCGCCCCAAGAAGAATATCAAACGCACTGGAGCAAAAGTAGCTATTATTGGCAGTGGCCCTGCTGGTTTAGCCGCTGCTGATCAGCTCAACTCGGTCGGGTATACCGTCACTGTCTTTGAAAAACAAGCAAAAGCCGGCGGGTTATTGCGCTATGGCATACCAGACTTCAAGCTAGAAAAGCACATTATCGACCGGCGGTTGGATATTTTGGAGGCCGAAGGGGTGGAGTTTCGCTGTGGGGTGCATGTGGGCGCTCAATCTGCACACAATGGCTCCAGAGGAGATGAACATTCGCTGCAAACGCTGCTTGCCGAGTTTGACGCCCTCTGCCTCTGCTGTGGTGCCGAGGAGCCCCGCCCGCTGGAAATACCCGGCGCTGATAAGGCAGGGGTGCACTTTGCCATGCACTACCTCACCCAGCAGAACAAGCAAATCGGCAATGAGCGAATTGATGATGAGACTATCTCAGCCAAGGATAAGCATGTGGTGGTGATCGGTGGCGGCGATACCGGATCGGACTGTGTGGGTACCGGCATACGGCAAGGCTGCAAGAGCATGACCCAAATCCAAATCCACAAAAAGCCACCTCTGACCCGCTATGACGATAACCCCTGGCCGCACTGGCCCAAGGTGTTTTCCACCTCATCTTCGCAAGAAGAAGGCTGCGTGCGTGAGTTTGCTGCCTTAACCGAATCTGTGGTTGGCGGCGATCATGTGGAGGGATTACGCCTGCAAAGAGTCATCTGGCCAGAGGGCAATATCCCCTCTGGAAATAGGGACTATACCATCGAAGCAGAGGTACGCCAGATACCCTGCGACCTATTGCTCATCTCGCTTGGGTTTCAGCACTGCACCCCGCAGGGCTTGGTTGAAGAGCTGGCATTGCAGCGGGATAGGCGAGGCAATGTGCAGGTGAATAATTTTCATACCTCGCATGAACAAGTATTTGCTGCTGGAGACATGGTGGAAGGCGCTAATCTGGTGGTGACGGCCATTGCCGCCGGGCGGGGAATGGCAAGGGCTGTTGATACCAGTCTGCGAGGCTATTCCTACCTGCCATAACCTCCAGCACCTGTCCCCTCCCGCCAGCCTGCACAAATTAAAATAAAAATCTCAGGTCGTATGGGTTGACGAGGGTAAATACAGATGCTAGACTAGAAGAGCATTCACGAAAAGGAAAGTACACAAAGCGAGCATGGTGGAACAGGTAGACACGCAGTCTTGAGGGGGCTGTGCCGCAAGGCATGAGAGTTCGAGTCTCTCTGCTCGCATTGTATTCTGCAGGCATTTTCGGGTTTTGCTTTCGTTATTTGCTTCATTTCCGGGCAAGCTCTAGAGCAATTTCTCCAGGGCAGTCTCTTATCCATCGCAATCTGCGGTGAGTGCCTCCGATCTGAGAAACTGAGCACTCAGACCATAGTCTAGAGTCTACAGCCAATGCTTCCATTGGCTTGCCTTCCACAGCAATACTTCACCGCTCTTGCAGTCCAAGGGGGCCTAGAAACCGATCTCGCCACTTGCCCCGTTTAGCACACAGGGCTACGATTGCCTGATACCATTCTCCTTGCAAATACTGGCAACACTCCGCATAGCACCATCTGCAATTTTTTGAGCGCTTTCAAATACCCTCGAAAGCCCGCTTTGCATTGACAGCATTCCTGCCGCATGGGTAGTATCTGTAGAGAACACAGACACAGCACACCTCTTCTCTATCTTTCAAGAACGCCATGGAATCCCTAGAATCACGAGTCAAAAATGCCCTATCCCAATCCCCTTTTCAAGAGAGCAATCTGCTTAGCGCCGACCTGATCGAAACACTCGAGGTCAAAGACGATACTGCCATGGTAACCCTCAATCCTCTGCCCTTCTCGCCTGAGAAGATTGACAGCATTTCTGAACAAATAGCCGATGCCCTCCGTGGTGTGCCTGAAATCAATGAGGTTGAGGTCTTTACCCCAGAGCAACAAAAGCAACAGCAACAAAAATCAGCAGAGCAGGGCAATGCTCCCAAGAGCAATCCCGCCCTCAGGGCTGCCGAACCGCAGCAAAACGCCTATCTGCAAAACTATGAGCATATTGTCTTGGTGGCTAGCGGTAAGGGCGGAGTGGGCAAGTCGACCGTTGCCCTGAACCTGGCCCTTGCCCTGCAGCAAAACGGCAAGTCGGTTTCTCTCTTTGATGCTGATATCTACGGACCTTCTATCCCGCTCATGCTGGGTATGCGTGGCAGCAAGCCCAAGGTCGAGGGGGATAAAATACTCCCTATGCAGGCGCATGGGCTAGACTTTATCTCGGTTGGCAACCTGATCTCAGAGGGTGAGTCGGTGCTTTGGCGTGGTCCGATGGTGCACCAAGCGGTGGAACAGTTGATGCGAGATACCCTCTGGCCCGGCGGAGATTACATGATTTTTGATATGCCTCCGGGCACTGGCGATATACAAATATCCCTCTCGCAAATGGCGCAGGTCAGCGGTGCGGTGATCGTCTGTACGCCGCAAGATGTAGCCCTGATCGATGCTCGACGCGCGCTCTCGATGTTCGACAAGGTTGATATCCCAATCATCGGGGTGATCGAAAATATGAGCGGATTTCTGTGTCCGCATTGCAAGGTGGAGACGCCCATTTTTGGCAAGGGCGGTATGGAGCAAGATAGCCGCAACTTTAACCTGACGCATCTGGGGAGTATTCCTATCGAGCTAGATATTCGCCTGGGGTCTGACCAGGGCAAGCCGATTACCCTTGCCAACCCTTCCTCGCATTCGGCAATGCAATTTATGCAAATTGCCCGAGAAGTTGACACCATTTTGTACGCCGAGTAAGTGCCCAATCTCCTGAGCTAAGCCATGAGCACATCCAAATTTAAGCCCCGAGGACCAAAAAAAATAGTCTTTACCGAGTGCATAAATATCCTTTGGAAAGATAACACCCAAACCCGCATCTCATATTACGATCTGCGCTGCGATTGCCCCTGTGCTGCTTGCGTTGATGAGCTCACCGGGCAGCGCACCCTTGATCCCAACCGCATATCACCCCAGGTCTACCCCAAAAAAAGTGAGTATGTTGGCAATTATGCCCTGCGCATCTATTGGAGTGATCAGCACGATACGGGCATTTATACCTTCCGCTTTTTGCGTGAACGCTACGGCAGCGAGGCAGTGCAAGAGGCGTGATGCTACAGCCAATGACCCTTGCAGAACAAAAAAAAACTGTCCTCAGTTTGTTGCAGAGCGTCCGCCGCCGCAAAAGCGGCTGGCGTGGAGCGAGCAGTGGGGCAGCGGCCGGAGCCTACCTCAGTCGTTTTCCCGGACAAGGTGTTGAATTCGAATACCTACGCGAATATCACGACGGCGATGAGCTGCGATCGATCGATTGGAATGTGACGGCTCGTATGCGCTCACCCTATGTAAAAAAGTATATCGAAGAACGGGATAATACCTTTACCCTCGCCATTGATGTTTCGGCTTCAACCGGATTTGGGCGTGGCAATAGCAGTAAACGCCAGATTGCCGCCCAGTTTTGCGCCCATATAGGCAATCTGGCGGTGAGGAACAAGGATCGTTTGGCGCTGGTGCTCTTTAGCGACAAGATCGAGCTATACCTACCACCACAAAAGAGCGAACGCTATTTGCTGCGGATACTCCACGAGGCACTCTTCCATCAACCGCAAAATACAGGCACCGACATAGGGCAATTAGCCACTTTTTTTGGTCGGGTGCTGCACAAAAAATCAACGATTTTTATCCTAAGCGATTTTTTCGATCGCTGCGATTACCACAGCTCACTGGTAGGGTTGAGAAAAAAACACGATCTGATCCTCACCGAGCTATACTTCCCAGAAGAAAATGCACTCCCAGACCTAGGCGTGATCAGGGTAGAAGATCCAGAATCTGGTCAGACCTTTGTGCTCGATACCGCTGCACCAGCAGCACGGCTGGCCTATGCCCAACTGCTTGCCAGCCAACAAAGGGAGCGGGCAGAGCACAGATTGCATAAGGGGTATAACAGCATCGTTTTGGATAGCTCTTTGCCCTCTGATCAGATTCTAGCGCAGTACTTTCGGCGTACCCGTGGGCATAATTGAAGGTTCACCGTGAATCGTGTCTCCGTCAGTCTTTTGGTCTCTTGTTGTATGCTCTTGGTGGTTTCTACCGCTTTCCAGAGGGCTGGCGCAGAGACTCCTAACTCGGCATTTGTGTACCAGACCAGCGAAGATGGGGTGGACCTGGAGTATCGGGTGTCGGCAACACGCCTGCTCTCCTCTCAGCGACTGGAGGTGAACCTTAAGGTCTCTGCGCCAGATGGGGTGCACTTCTCCAGTTTGCGTGTTCCTCATCAGGTTTTTGCCGATTTTGAACCCTTGGGAGAGGCAACCTTCTCTGAAACAGCACTATGGCGCGACCAAAAAATACACTGGCAGAAAACAGCGCACTACACCCTTCTCCCAAGAGGAGTGGGCACCTTTCACCTAGCAGGTCTGCGAATTGCCTACTCTGCCCAACAGGGTAGAGGAGAACAGTATCTCTCCATCGAACCGCTGGAGATAGTGGTGGAGTCGGTACTTGAGAGCACAGGTGATAGCACGAGCGATAGCACCCCCGCATCGGGACAACCACAAGGACTGCGTGGACTGATCAAGCCGCCAATCCTGTTGTGGCCTCTATTCGTCGGTATACCGCTACTTCTTTGTGTTCTGTGGTGCACAATACTTTTTGTCAAACGCCACGCTGCCGTACCAACAGCGCCCCCAAAAACAAAGCGAGACTATCGAGAAGAAGCCCTGCAAGAACTGCAAGCCCTAGAGGCGCGGGGTATGCCGCAGGATGGGCAGTCGCCCTCATACCAAGCGCAGGTGCAGCACTTTCATGCCGAATTATCACGCATTTTGCGATTCTATCTGGAAAAATGTCTCGATTTTGAGGTGGAAGCGAAAACCACAGAAGAATTTTTGCAATCTATAGCCCAAGAATCTTCGGCAGACAACCGCTTTGACCCACAACAAAAAGAAATGCTAGCGAGCTTTATGCTGCTTGCCGAGCGGGTTATCTTCAGCTGCTTTCAACCCCAATCCAGCGATACCGCAGCGGCATTCGACCGCATCCGCTTATTCATAGCCTATCAGGAAGCTCCAGAACAAGAACACAAAGAAGAGAGCCATGGAATTTGACCTTGTAGCGCTGATCCTTGGTGTAGTGCTCTTGTTGGCGTGGCTGCTGTATAACCTCTGGTGGCGACAGCAGCAACAGGGTGCAGGGCACAAGGGCGCTGTGTTAATGCCCCTACCGCAAGGGCTATCAACACCCATTACCACACGCTCTCTTCTGTTTCGCCTCCTACCGATGTTGCGGATACTAGCACTCATCGCTCTGGTATGCGCCCTAGCCCGACCACGCATAGCCAATACCTATGTGACGGTGGAAAAAGAGGGTATTGCCATACAGATGCTCATAGACCGCTCGACCAGTATGCAGCAAGAATTGTGGTACAAAGGGCAAGCGCTCAATCGCCTCGAGGTGGTCAAGCGCGTGATTAGTGCCTTTATCCTTGGAGATGAGGCGGAGTTGGGCGGCAGGGGCAATGATCTGATCGGTATTTCTGGCTTTGCGCGCTATTCAGAGGAATACGCCCCGCTCACCACAGATCACAAAAGCCTGGTGCACTTTATCCAGAGCATAGGCTTTGCCCATCGGGTCGAAGACGGCACCATGATCGGTGATGCGCTCTACCAAGCGGTGCTGCGTATGCTTGCCTCAGATGAGTTTTTACAGCGAGAAGAAGAGGGGGGCGCTCCCATCACTTCTCGGGTGATCATCCTACTCACCGATGGTCGCCAAACACAAGGCGGCTACGATCCGCTGGAGGCAGCCCGCTTTGCAGCAGAGAACGGCATTACCGTTTACACCATCGCCATACTCAGAGGGTCCGCTAGTGTATTTGATCAGGGATTTGCGCAAAGAGAAGGTGTTGATGTGCAAATGCTGCAAAGCATAGCAGAGATCACCGGAGGGCGCTTTGGTGCGGCCGGATCAGGGCAAGCCTTGCTTGATATGTACGCTGCCATAGACCAGCTAGAAAAAACAGAATTGAGCGATGAAGTGTTGACCTGGCAGGAATACTACCACTATTTTTTGCTCATCGCTTTTGCCCTGGTCTGTGCAGAACAGCTGCTTTTGCGACTATTTTTGCAAAAAATCTAACTTTTGAAATATTTTTGTAAAATGGGTTTGACAAGGATAGATAGAAGTACTAGCTTTAGACTGTTGTTCATGTTTTGACATTGTACTTTCGGGCGCTTAGCTCAGCCGGTAGAGCAACGGCCTTACAAGCCGTAGGTCACAAGTTCAATCCTTGTAGCGCCCACACATACAACAAAGCCTTTCAGACACCTCCCTAGTCTCTCTTTGTTCGTATACCCTAAGAGCATAGTGTACTCTCTTTAGTACACTGTAGTTTGGAGCTGTAGTTAAGTTGGTTATAACGCCGGCCTGTCACGCCGGAGGCCGCGGGTTCGAGTCCCGTCAGCTCCGCCACACCCTAATTCCACCAAAAAATAAGGATTTGTAGCTGATTTGCAATGAACCAACACTGTACCACGCCTTCTTGCTTGGCTGGATAATGTACCAGAAATGAACCAAAAACATTGCACCCAAAAAATAGTGCGGTGCATAAAGTCAACTCGCCTACCACCGCTTTCAAATGCTGGTTCTTGGCGGTGAGGCGGGTCTGCGCACTGCTCTGTCTTGGAGCATCAAATGCCCTGACGGCATTGCTTAAATACGGGGGCTTCCCCACCGCCCTTGTGGCGGAAGGGGGTTAAGAGACGGGGACTCTTACCAGTGGCTCAAGCCCTCCCCCAGCACCCTTGTGGCGGAAGGGGGTTAAGATACGGGGGCTTCCCCACCGCCCTTGTGGCGGAAGGGGGTTAAGAGACGGGGACTCTCACCAGTGGCTCAAGCCCTCCCCCAGCACCCTTGTGGACGAAGGGGTGCGGGAACTGATCTTGCCACTTGTAGTATTGGGACTGGTTAATCCCATTCTCACTGCAAATACTAGCGACATTCTGCCCCCTCAGACCAGATAGTACGGACTGCAACCCCTGCTCATTACTCCATTTTCTCTGCCTCATATATCCTCCTTTTCAAGATGATAGACGCAGAAAATCCTCTCACTTCAATCACTGCTCTGAAAATGAGAGCAGCACACAGAACACAGAAAATCTCCCGATTTTCCGCTATTTGTGCTTTGATCAGGAAAGCGTTAGAATCAGATCTAAGACGAATCCCCGCATCACCAAAATCACGCCGCTAGACCCCCAGTACCTGTAATTACCATGCTCAAACTGAATGAATAAACAAGGATACAACGCACCGCAGAGGCTCTCTTCTTCGCTATCCGCTACGATGCGCCAGCTCACATCGCTTGGACTGCCGGTATCCATCGGGTTTGTCTCGCAGATGGCTATGTCCTTTACCGACCTTGCTTTGGTTTCCAGGCTGGGGATCACCGCTATAGCCGGTGTCAGCCTCGCCTTGAGTGTTTTTGGTGTAGTGCTGCTTATAGGTATAGGCCTAATAGTGGCAGTTTCCCCCAAAATGGCGGAGAGCTATAAACGAGAAGAGCAAGAGAATCTGCGTTGTTGGTATGCTCACGGCATGTGGACTGCTGTTATTCTAGGAGTTTCGAGCATTTTGGTACTCCTGCATACCGATACTCTATTGATCTGGCTGGGGCAGTCTGCAGAAATTGCAGAAATTGCCCAAGAGTACAATAGTGGTGCAGCAGTTGGCATAGTTTTTTGGTATCTTACTGTTAATCTGAGGGGGTGTATGTCATCAGTGGGCAATCCAAAGCCTCTCACCTGGATCATGCTTGGCGCTATATTCATCAATTTATTCTCTACCTATGCGCTCATTTTTGGTGTCGGCGGGTTTGATGGATTAGGGGTCTTTGGCGCCGGGCTGGCGAGTACGGCAACCAAGGGGCTGATCATAGTATCAGGGCTGATCATGCTCAAAACATTGGCTCCATTCAAAATATACAGATTGCGATTCTGGAATATCGGGTTAGAGCTGGAAAAATTGAGGCAGATTGTTTCAATTGGACTGCCTATCGCCTTTAGGCTCTTGATTACCGAGGGGTTTACCACCATAGTGCTCTTCTTTATCGCCATATATGGCGCAGAGGTGGTGGCAGCGCATTCCATTGCGATCGAGCAGCAGGTGCTGTTTGGTATTTTTGCGCTTGGTTTCTCGAGTGCAGCGGTCACCATGGCAGCTTGGGCTCGTGTTGAGGACAGCGGTGCCGCTCTTCTTCGCCTGCGTACTGCCATTGTGTTTGTAGGATGGATCTACGCACTTGTGGTATCCATCTTGATATATTTTGGATTTGATTTTATCATTACCCGCATTTTTGATATTTCCGATGTGCAAACTCAGGGTATGCTCTGGAGTATTTTGCCTTTTCTGCTCCTTTCACTTTGTTTGGCGGGGTGGGGAACCATGCTCAATGGGCTGCTCGTGGGGCTTTTGGATACCAAACTGCCAAGCCTGGTTGCTATGCTGGGCTATGGGGGCATAGCCTTTCCCTTGGGATATATACTGGCCACTGCATTCGAGTTGGAGTATCTCGGGTTTTGGATAAGTATGCTGTGCGCTAATACTTTGGTGAGTGGTTTTAATTATTATCGTGTTGGTATACTTGTCGGTCGGCTTGAACGCGAGAACAGTATACCTTAGCCTTACACGCAAGCCAAACCATGCAATCGCTGCTTAAAATTTTGATAGTACTGGCGGTGCTCTTGGGCAGTCCGTTTGTACTGCTCAATCTGACGGGAGTGGTGAGTGCAGAGGGTATCATGGCGGTCTTGGAATCGACCATAGGAGCAGCAAGTGGGCAAGAACGCCTGCTTGTTGCGCTGATCATTTGTCTGTTGATCTGCGTTGATCTTTTTGTTTCGGTGCCAACCCTGCTGATCGTGCTCTTTGCTGGTTATACTTTAGGTGCGGTGTTCGGCGCAATGGTGGCAAGTGCTGGTCTACTATTGGTGGGGGTGGGAGGCTATGCCTTGGGGTGCCGATATGGCCATTTCATAGTCAACCGCATTATCACAGACAAGCGCAAGCGGCAAGAGGCTATGCAGCTATTTTGCAAGCATGGATCAGTGGCGATCATCTTATCGAGGAGTGTACCTCTCTTACCTGAGGTATCCGCTTGCATGGCTGGTATTACCGGCATGAATTTTGGCAGGTTCTTGCTGTGTTGGCTGCTGAGCACCGTGCCCTATGCGGCGATCCTAGCCTCTGCTGGTGCGCTGAGCACACCAGAGAACCCCCAACCAGCCATCTTTACGGCAATGGCGATCTGTGCCGCCTTATGGCTTGGCTGGTTTGTGTTTGGTAAGTACCGGGCATAAGGGGAGGCAGTATCTGTTTAATACCGCTGTACTACTCCTCTGCTGCTTTTTTTTCTTGCCTGAAAGAGTACCACATGAACCCTAATCCGAGGAACACAAAAGGAATGCTCAACCACTGCCCGGTCGAAAAGCCCATAATCTGCTCGTATGCCTCTTGCTCGCTTTTGTAGGGTTCAAGGGCAATCCGCCCGATAAAGGCGGTGGTAACCGCATAACCAAAAGTACGTCCCCGGTGTAGCATGAACTGTTTGGCCAGAAGTGCGCCGCTGATAAAAATTGCCAGATAGAGCAAGGCCTCATAGACTTGCGAAGGGTGACGAGGAATAGGATCTACCCGCAAGAAAATAACCCCAAAAGACGATTTGGTCGGCAATCCGTATATTTCCGAGTTGAACAGATTTCCCAAGCGGATAAACACACCGCCAAGAACGCTGGGCAAGGCGACGCGGTCAAAAACCCAGAGCAGGTCGCGCTGGTATTTCTTGGTGTGGATATAGGCAGCCAAGAGAATACCACAGATCGCACCGTGGCTGGCTAGCCCGCCCTTCCATATCATCACAATTTCAAGGGGGTGGCTCAAGTAATACCCAGGGTCATAAAAGAAAACATGCCCCAAGCGAGCCCCGATCAGTATGCCCAGAAAACATTTGATAAACAGAGCATCCACCTCAGCGGGGGTGCTTCCATCGCAGATAAAGCGCTTTTGTCCGTACCACAAACCAGAGAATATCCCGAAGGCAAACAGCAGGCTATACCAGCGCAAGGAGAGAAAACCAATGTTGAGCAAAACAGGATCAGCACTCCAAATAAAGCTTTGTGTATGTAGAAGATCGTTCATGGCAAAGAAACGTAAGAATTTAGGGGGCTGTTAAAGGATTTTGCAGGGTTTGGTAGCGGGTGAGGTTCTCTGCATTCAGGGTACTTGGGTCTATTTTCGTGAAGAATGCTCGTGCATCTGAGGTGCTCCCTGCTTTGTGCAACTGTTCTGCAAGGTCTAGCCGAATGCTATTGCGCTCCTCGGTAGATACCGAGGAGGAGTAGAGCAAGCGGGTCAGGCCTTTGATTGCGGCCGCAGTATCATTTTGCTCCATATGCGCACGGCTATTCATACGCAGAGCATCGGTATACCGGGGACTTCCGCGGAAACGCTGGGGATCACCCATGAGTTCGAGCAGTGCTTTCCACTGTTTCTCCACAGCGAGCTGGTTTATTTGTATCCACTGCCGCGCTGTGCGCTGCCGGGGGTTGAGCTTATCTTCTGGGAGGTCTTCTACCATAGCCTGTGCCTCTTTTTGCCGCCCCATAGCAAAATAGGCCTGTGCCAGCAGCAGCCTACGTTCATACGACCGTGGAAGCTGCTCCGCCTCTGCCTTCTCGAGGTTTGTTGCGATCCACTGGTGTTGCTTGAGCTCCAATCCGCAACGAGCACCGATAATCTCTCGATCAACCCGAATAGCCCTAGTCTCGCCGCTCCAGGCACCCTTGGCATTGCGAAAGCACTGCTGCACTGCTCCAGTATTGGCAAAACTCTCGGTTAAGCGGAGGCGTAAGCGGTTTCTGCCATAGCTATAGGTGGCAATATACTCGTCATATAACCCCTGTTCTTCTGCATGCTGCCCATCTTTTTGCAGTTGCAATCCGAGATCTTGCACAATCAGAAAGCGAATTTCATCGGTCTGTGGTTGAGCAAGCGCCCGTTGCGCCCGACCGGTGTAATCTTTTGCGCCGGAAAGCTGATAGGCAAGCAGAGCGTTATAGGTCAGGCGGCTTGTATCAGAAAGGTTATCTGCAGAATCCATGGCGGCTCTATAGGCAGAATCAGCCTCACCAAAACGCCTTAGATTAAAGAGCGCATCACCCTGGGCTACCAGATAGCGCAAGCGTGTATTCTGAT
Organism: Nanipora kamurai; assembly: GCA_036872915.1. Classification (NCBI taxonomy): domain Eukaryota; kingdom Metazoa; phylum Cnidaria; class Anthozoa; order Scleralcyonacea; family Helioporidae; genus Nanipora; species Nanipora kamurai. Next base: position 88,256 of record JBAHVQ010183595.1, on the reverse strand, counting down.
CCAGCGAATCGTTGAGTTTGGCATCGACTATGGCAATAATTTTGGGGTAGTTTTCTTGCGCCTGCAACAGTTCTAGTTGGAGAAGGGTAGATTTGGGGAGGTAGGCGCTTCCACGCGCGGTAAAGAGTTGCTCGGCCGCATTATTCTGTTTGAGGGACAGTAAGGCGCGCAGGTGCAGAGAAAATATGGCAAAATTTTCGATCTTGGGGTATTCTTGCCGGAGGCGGACAACACGCTTATACTCACCGGAGAGAAAGAGCAAATGCAGGGCATAAGCCAGAGAATCGCTGGTCGGGTTGTTGGCAAGATCAGCGGCGAGCAGATCTAAAGCCTCTGCAATCCTATCATCATGCGCCAAAAAGGCAGACTGCATGAGGGTAAGTTGCGATCTTATATCTCTGGTATAAGCAGAGCGATCGAGTTGGGGGTAGAGTTCTTGAAAGCCCGGCTCGGCGCGGCTCACAAAGTAGCTGTAGGCCAGGTGGTAGGCCTGCGCTTGTCTGAGCACCAGCCACCTCCCCTGCGGTTCTTCCAGTTCAGGAATTTCTGTCATCTGTTCCCACTCTCGAATGATACTAGCCCATGGATTGCCCAGAGCAGCGGCTGGGGCGGTGCGCATAGCGATTTGCGTGGCATTCACACCAATCGAAGTGGATAAGAGTGGCTCTGGGTCTTGTGCTTGAGCGGTGAGGTAATGTTCGGTTGCCTGTTCGAATTCTCCTTGTGCAAATGCCAAGTTGCCCCGGATATACTCCAGGGTTGGTTGCACCTCAGGGTGCGAGGATTCGGTGGCGACCAGCATTTGTCGCTGTCTGTCGTTCAATTCTGGGTTTAAGAGGAGCAAGGGGAGTGCACGCTCCTGCAGATCAGCAGAAGTGGTGAATTGCTCAAAGCTGCGCTGGGCAGCAGCAAAGTTGCCCGCTTCCACCTCTAGCAAGAATCGCAAAAACACTGTTTCTTCAGGTGCAACCGGCGAGTGCTGCTCAAGTATACGCCGAGCTGCCGCACTATCGCCCCCACGATAGAGTGCCCAGGCGTGTTTGCTCTGCAAGGAGTCCTGACGGTTTTGGGTGCTGTTTGCGGCGAGTATACCCGCATAGAGTGTGGCTGCCTCGGCATAGTGATCGAGCCGAAAATGCGCATCTGCCAGTATTTCTTGCAGGAGAGCGCGATCGCGTGCTTGTGGGTTGGTGTGCAGCATCTCCGGCACCGCACGCACCACCTGTTCAAAGTCGCCCAGCCTATACAAGCTGATAACACGCATATATTCGGGACCGTAAGGCAAGGGTACCCGTGGAAAGCGTTTTTGCCAATTTTGAGCGAGTTCCAATACGGTGTCAAACCGCTCCTGCTGATAAGCACAGCGCATATGCAGTGAGTAGGCCTCACTTGCCAATGAATATTCGGTGCTTGTAGTTTTGATCACTCGGTTGGCAAGCGTTTTTATCCCTCGACAATTTTCATGCTCTGCCGCATACCAACCCAGCGATAGTGCTGCTTTTTGAGCCGCTTCGTCCCACTCATTTTTTTCAAGGAGGGTTTGCAAAAGTGCTTTTCCGGGAACACTTTTTCCAACACGCAACAGGAGTGCGCCCTCGTTCCACCGCTCATCCCGCCTAGAGAATGAGAATTGTGCCGCAAGAGCGCGCAGATCCGGATCAATTACCAGAGATGAGGTAATGAGAGGGAAGGGCTGGGCACTGAATTTGGGGCTGTAGCTGGTATTCGCCTCTAGCAGAGGAATGGGGGCGTAGCTATGGGCAAGGCTAGGCCAGAAGGGGCTTAGCCCTGTTTTCGACTGTATCTCAAGCTCAAGGGTTATTTTCTGTTTTTCTTCATCGTTTGCCGTTTGAGCACCTAGTATCTCTGCAATACTACAGAGCAACAGCACAACAATGCAGAGTGGACTTGTGCTTATAGTGTACTTGGCGGCAGGCATGGATTACAGAGGGTATTTCTCGGCACTCTTCTCCTATAGGGCGTAATCAAAAACTACTATATCTTCAAGGAGGGGCACAAAGATCTGCTTGATTTTTTCGTGCTCCGGATGCGGCAGGTATTGCCGCAGACTTTCTGCATTGGCAAATGTCATGAGCACAGCGTGGGTATAGCCCTTGTTTTTGCCCTCGGTGCTGCTATTTTCACCCCATTCCACAGCCTCTAATCCGGGAATACGCTGTGGTGCCTGCTCGAATATCGCCTGGACCGCTGCTATATCCACAGGGGTGGCATCTGACCGAAATTGAATGAGGAGAATATGTCGAATCATCGTAGTATATTAGCTATAAGTATAATTAGGTATAATAGCATGCACACAAAGGGCGATACAAGCGAGTTGACTACTCTCGTTCCTGCCATTCCATGGGGAGCAGAGAGCTCTTTTTTTGGTTGCAATCGTAGCAACAGGCGACAACATTCTTGCGTATCGTCCGCCCACCCCGTGATAGGGGTATTTTGTGATCCATGGTCAGCTCTGAGGGGTGAAAACGCCCCTTACAATAGTAGCACTTTCCCTGCCCGATTTGATTTTTCCACCAGGGTGTCTGGCGCATTTGTTTTGCCCGAGCCCGCTCTGCGCCTATATGTTCATAATCGATATTGCCGAGTGCAGGCTCTAGGGTGGACATAATAGCTCTCAGCAGTTTGGTTTCAATGGTGCAAGTTTCAATGGTGCAGATAGGGCAAAAAACAACGCAAAGCCCTACTTTAGCAGAGGAAGACCAATCGTGGAAGAGCGTATCTTGGGATCAGAAATTTTTGCGCAGGTCCATGCCAGAGTATAAGGCGGCAACCTCCTCTGCATAGCCATTAAAGGGCAGGGTATCTACCTTTTTGAACCAAGAGCCGAGGGGCTTTTCCTTCGCTTGCGACCATCTGGGGTGGTCGACTTTGGGGTTTACATTGGAGAAAAAGCCGTACTCGTTGGGGGCTGCATCATTCCAAAAGGTCGAGGGGCGGTATTTGACCAATTCAATTTTCACAATCGATTTGATACTTTTGAAACCATACTTCCAGGGAACTACTAGGCGCAGGGGCGCACCATTTTGCTTAGGCAAGGTTTTCCCGTAGATACCATTTGCCAAAAAAGTGAGGTCGTTCATAGCCTCATCAAGGCGTAGACCCTCCTGATAGGGCCACTTGTACCCAAAAGGAATCCGCATACCCGGCGCCTGCTCTGGACGATTGAAGGTAATGAATTTGACATATTTTGCCTCCGGCGAAGGTTCGCACTTTTTGAGCAGAGCGGCAAGCGGTATGCCGTCCCAAGGTATCACAGCAGACCAGGTTTCCACACACCGCAAGCGGTACACCCGCTGCTCCAGAGGAAACATGGAAAATATCTCTTCGGCATCGAGGGTCATTTTATTCTTGACCAAACCGCTGATCTCCACACTCCAGGGGTTGGTGATAAACTTATCTACCTTATGCCTGACCTGATCTTTATCGGTGGTAAACTCGTAAAAATTGTTGTAGGAGGTGACCAAATTTTCATCGCTTAGCGGCAATGCTTCGCTGGCTTTGTACTGTGGGTGGGGGCTAGAAGGCAGCGCCTCCAGCGGCTTTGCCGCCAGCCTGCTCGGCAGAAGTCCGCCGATTGCGCCTAGTCCGAGCGCACCAACAGCACCTACTGCCCCTAAAAACTGGCGTCTGTTCCAGTAGACACTCTCGGGGGTAATCTCCGATTCGGGGACTTTGTGATAATTTTTTTTGTCGTGGAAATACATGGCTGAAATGAGGAGCGAGAGGGGAGCATATGTTCTGTTTTCCTTTTGTATACTGCTCCCTCATTCTATGCAAAATCCTGGTGCCTGTCAAGATGCGGGGCAAAGTTGTGCAAAGGCTGTGCTGTCAGTGGTGGCTGTAAAGGAGGGTAGGCGCGCATAGATGGAACCCCAGAGCTATGCCCCCACATGCGGGAGAGCAAATTTCCCTACTGGTAGCGAATGTTGCAATAGTAGCTACTGGTAGCGAATGTTGCAATAGTAGCTACTGGTAGCGAATGTTGCAATAGTAGGGTGAGCGTGAAATTTGCTTGAGACTCTCGGGGATCACTTCAAAGTAATTACCGCTCAGGTTTACTCGCTCCAAATTTGACAGGTATTCTACCGCCGCAGGAAAAACATCGATTTGGTTGCAGGATATATCCAGATGTTTGAGAGTCATCAATTTGCCCGGACGCAGGGCAAATTCGGTGAGTGCATTGTAATTCAAAAACAAGGTCTTCAGCCGTGGCAATGAAAACAAGCTTGCCGGAATCTCATTGATGTTGTTGCAACCCAAGTCTAGAACTTCCAATGCTTCCAGCTCCCCGATCTCCTCTGGCAAACGTTGCAATTTATTGCCAGAGAGGTCCAAGAAACGCAATTTTTTAAGCCGTGCGATCTCGGGGGGGAGCCTCTCGATCACATTCCCGCTCAGGCTAAGCCACTCCAGGTGGGGCAACTGCTCTATACTCTTGTGTATGTTTTTTATGCTATTCCCCTTGAGGTCGAACTGAGCCAGTTTTTCCATCGGGCACTCAAATATGGGAAACTCGGTTAGCAAATTATCCGAAAGAAACAGCTTTTTGAGTTTTTGAAAATTCGAAAAATTATCAGGAGGAAGAAGCAACTTGTTGCTCATTAAATTCACGGTACGCAAGTTTTTGAGCTCATACAGGTTGCTGGGAATCTGAGATATGGCATTTTTCTCTAGATTCAAGAGTTCTAGTTTTTTGAATTGCCCGATCCAGTCGGGGCACTCACTAAGATCATTGTTCTGCACCACAAGCAACCGCAAATTTGGCAGGTTTTGTAGAAAAGGCGGCAGGCTATTGAGCTGATTATTCCGCAAAAGGACGCCGTGCACCTGCCTATTTTTTGCCATTTTAAGCGCAGCCTCTTCATTAATGATCAGATTTGATATTTTGAGAAAGGGACGACGCTTTGCCATCATTTTTTTTAACATAGGTCTACAAATCTGCTCAATACAACGTGTTTGCCTTAAGGGTATCCACCACAGCTATCTCTCAGAGGCGCTTGCCTTCTTCCTTTGTGGTGATGAATTTTTGGATCTAAAGCTGGCAACTAACAGGAGCACAAATCCAATACTGATAATATCATCAGCAAAATTATTCACAAAAAAGCCATACTCAAAAAAGTGAAAATACATATAGTCTACCACGCCTTCACGAAACGCTCTATCGTAAAAATTGCCCAATGCACCGCCCAAAATTAGCACAAAGGCAATTTTTTCTACACGAGAGAAGGTGGCGTAATTTGTGATAATGTACCAGCTGATGGCGCAAATGATAACTAGTGTCAAAATAATCAAGCCTGGAATACGCCAGTGCTCTGCGAACTCGGCTCCAACACCAAAAGATATACCCGTGTTCCACAGCAACTGGAGGCTGATAAAATTGGGAATGAGAGTATATGTTGTACCAAACTGCAAGGACTCCAGAGCCCACCACTTGAACCCCTGATCTATGAAGCTTAAAAATACAGCACTCATGAAAAAAACGCTGCGCTTGGCAAAAAAAACTGACATGGTTAAGAGATTGATACGGAGTGTTTTGGCTCTATGAGCTCTTGTGGCTGTATGTTATGTTTACGCCGTCTTCTTTAGACCATCTCAGAGCCAGATCCTCGGCTGGTGAACAGCTTGCCCTCGCTCTCGAGCTGCCGACAAATTTTAACCATTTTCTGCTGGGCGGTCTCTATATCCGAAATCCTGGAGGGACCCATGTTCTCCAAATCATCGATCATCATCTCTTTTTGACGCTTCGACATATTCTCAAACAAGAGGTTTTTTAGGCTATCAGAGGCAGTTTTAAGCGCCAAAAGCACATCTTTGTGTTGTACCTGTGAGAGCAAAAGCTGGATGCCATTCGCATCGACACGCACCAGATCCTCAAAGGTAAACATAAGCTCTCGAATCTGCTCAGCAAGAGAAGGGTTGGTGTCTTCAATGCTAGAGAGAATTCTATTTTCTACCGTTTTCTCCATGGTGTTTAGCATTTCTGCCACTGCTTCTGTACCACCAACCTTAGCGGTGGAAAAGGTGCCCGCAGAGCGCATTTCACGGGTGAGCACCTCGTCAATTTCGGTCAAAACACCTGGGGGTATGGCCTCAAGCACCGCCATACGATAGGTAACATCGGCCTGAATGTTCTTAGGCAGAAGTTTGAGGATTATGCCGGTTTGTTCTGGGTCTTCAAGATGCGCTAAGATAAGGGCTATGGTTTGCGGGTGCTCGTTGGAGATGAATTGTACAATAGACTTTGGCTCCAGCCATTTGAGCGATTCTAAAGCCCGCTCCTCGCTGCTTTCAGACATGCTCTCCACCATCTGTTTGGCTTTATCATCACCAAAGGCCTTTGAGAGGGTGTTCTGCACAAAGTCATCGTCAAAGTTGATCGATATGGAACTATCTGAAGAGGATATCTTGCGATAAAACTCATCAAGCACTGCATCGAGTTCTTCTGGCTCTATTTCAGTAAGATTCGACATGTAATAGCCCACGAGCTGAACTTCTTTTTCGTTGAGGCTTTGTATGATGTTAGCTGCGGCTTCTTCACCAACTGCCATGAGAAGAATGGCCGCTTTTTTGGGCCCGTACAGCATAATTACAAGGTATAATTCTCAATAAGTGATGGTAAATGTGATACTCCGAATATATGCTCATCGTACTTTGGTATCATTATCCTGCGTTTTTGGCACTCTGGCAATAGGTACGATAGAAGAAATGGATAATATATGCTAAATTCTATAGCAGTGCCTGAGAGGAGTATTCTAGAGTAATTCATTTTACGTGCCCAAAGCCAGAGCTGATAGGAATTTTTGGTGTTTTCGCAACCATACAATCGTACCTGGGATTAGTACATGGGATTAAACGAGCTTAAAATTTTGAGCGCTGCTGATCGGAGGTCTTCCCTGCGCCGGTTTATCCAGGGGGTCCCCCTGGAGGGAGGAGTGTACGTTTTTGCCTACGGCTCTCTCCTCTGGAATCCAGAGTTGGAGATCGCTGCGAGTGGGCTAGCACGAGTTCAAGATTATCGCAGGGCGCTCTGCGTAAAATCAATCGTGCATAGAGGCACGCCCGAGTGCCCGGGGTTAGTGTTGGGCTTGATTCGCTCTGCTGGCATGCATTGCATAGGCAAGGTCTACCACCTTGCCCCAAGAAACATCATGGAGCAGTTGCATAGCCTCTGGGAGAGAGAGCTCCCAACAGATGCCTATACACCGGCGTGGGTGAACGCCCTTGTGCTCAATGATCTTCATGATTCTCAATCTAGTGATCTGGCAGCTCCCTTAGCCGTGCCTTCTGCGGCAGGCAGGGTTTGCCGTGCGATAACCTTTATCTCAGAGACCGCAGAGGCTCAATTTTACGCAAAACAAAGTGCACAAGACCTGCTCGGCATGGTCTCCTGTGCTCGAGGCGAGCGGGGAGAATGCGCCGAATATGTCAAAAATACCTGGCAGTGCCTGAGCGAGAATCGCATCATTGAGCCCCAGCTCCAAGAACTAGCCGCCCTGCTGAATACCGCGCCGCAACAATAGGCACCTATAGCCCCCAAATAGAATATGAATGGTATTATCAACCTCTACAAGCCCAAGGGAATCAGCTCAAACCAGGCGCTGGGCAGGGTGAAAAAGAGGTTTCAAGAGAAAAAGGCAGGGCACATAGGCACGCTTGATCCACTCGCCAGCGGAGTTTTGCCCATTTTTTTGGGCAAGTATACCAAGCTGATTCCCCTGTTCAACACGACGCGAAAGGTATACCGTGTCCAATTTGCACTGGGGCTTGACTCAGATACGCACGATACCGAAGGGCAAATGCGAGAAGTGCCCATTCCAGCGGGGCTAGAAGCAGAGGAAATCAAGGCAAAATTACTCGAGTTTGTGGGCACAATCGATCAGGTTCCCCCGCATTATTCGGCTCTAAAAAAAAACGGTGTGCCGCTATATCGCCTGGCACGGCAGGGCATATTTACCACACCTGAGGCACGCCGCATGACTATTCATTGCATAGACGGCATAAGTATACAAGGGCAGAGGGGTACTTTTCGGGTAGAATGCTCCAGCGGCACCTACGTTCGTGCTCTGGTGCGAGACCTGGGGCAAAAATTGGGCACCGCTGCGGTGATGACGGACCTGGAGCGCCAGCGGTGTGGCGATATTTTTTCGGTAGAAACAGCAGTCAACCTTGACCGATTATCATCAGATTTGCAATCCTTGGAGATGAGCTTTACCATGCCTGTTCAGCGCGCACTTTCTGGGATATCACAGTGCTGCATAGGTGATGATCGGCGTATGAAACGCCTTGCATTTGGACAAAATATCACTATTCGTGCCGAGGAGCTTGTCTTGAAGGCTGATGCTGGGTATACTGCCACAGAAGGCTGTGAAAAGCCGAACATGGCTAGCAGTGCAGACCAGCGATTTCATGCCGTTTTTAATGAGCAGGGGGATCTCCTTGCCTTGGGGTTTCTCGAATTCAGCCGGGATTCTCCTTCTCCTGTGTCCATGCCCCAGACGGGGATGGTGCGCTTTATTCCTCAAAAAGTGCTGATTTGAAAAATATATTATGCTAAGCAAAGAAGACAAACTAGAAATTGTGAAAGAATATGGCTCCTCAGAGCAGGATACCGGTTCTCCAGAGGTACAAGTAGCCATACTCACTGCGCGTATCAATACCCTTACCGAACACTTCCGCAAGCATCGCCACGATACTGGTTCTCGCAGGGGCCTCTTCAAAATGATTGGTCAGAGGCGCAAGTTTTTGGACTATGTCAAAAACAAAGACGTAAATCGTTATCGAGGTTTGGTGAAGAAACTTGGCTTAAGAAAATAGCCATTGCCCAACCAATTCAAAAAGAGGAGACTATGCATAGCATTTGTAGGATTGTACAATACGCAATACTCTCCTCAGAATAGATACGACTTTGTTTTCGTATACCTCAGATAGCCCGCATAGGATTTGAGGGGTGCTTATACCACCCCTGTCATGCATTCATCACCATACTTATACTTAGGAAAGAATTGATGCAAACAGTAGAAATAGACTATTACGGACAAAAAATAGTGCTGGAAACAGGGCGTATGGCTAAGCAGACCAACGCCTCAGTGCTAGCACACTACGCCGATACACGAGTGCTATCCACGGCGGTAGCCGCAAAAACGAGCGACCCCAATGCGCCGTTCTTTCCGCTTACCTGTGTCTATCAGGTCAAGACCTATGCTCAAGGCAAGATTTTGGGGGGGTTTATCAAGCGTGAGACGCGCCCTAGCGATCACGAAACACTGGTCAGCAGGCTCATAGACCGCCCCTTGCGCCCATTATTTCCCGATGAATTCAAGGCAGAAACCCAGGTACTCTCGACTGTGTTGAGCTATGATGATGCCGCCTCACCACCGGCAGCAGCCCTGCTGGCCTCGTCTGCGGCACTGTATATCTCTGATTTACCCTTTCATGAGCCTGTAGCAGGGGTCACAGTTGGCAGGCTTGAAGGGAAGTTTGTGGTCAACCCATCGCCAGCAGATCTGCAAAACAGCGATTTAGACTTGTTCGTGGTCGCCTCTGAGAAGGCTATTGTGATGGTCGAATCAGAGGCTAAAGAGGTGAGTGAGGCGGATATGGCCGCTGCACTGCAGTTTGGCTATGATGCCATACAGCCCCTGATCGCCCTGCAAAAGCAGTTGCGCGAGTTGGCAGGCAAAACCAAAAAAGAGGTGGTTGCCCACCAGATAGATAAACAACTACAGGAGAAAGTACGCAAGTTCGCCACACCAAAACTCAAAAAAGCCTTGGGCGAAAAAGATAAAATAGCACGCTATGAGCGCCTCTCTGAGGTAGAAGTCGCCACCCTTGAAGAGTTCGCCGGAGAGGGTAGTGAGCATGAGGCAAGCGATGTCAAAAAAATTGTGGGCAAACTGAAAAAAGAGATGATGCGTTCGGCCGTTTTGGGCGGTAAAGCGCGCGTTGATGGACGCAATACCACCACAGTGCGCCCGATTAGCTGCGAGATCAACGTACTTCCTCGTGCCCATGGCTCTGCGCTCTTTACCCGGGGAGAAACCCAAGCGCTAGCAGTGGTCACCCTAGCTGGTAAAGAAGGGCAACAAATGGTCGAAGACCCAACCGGGGTCTACCAAAAATCATTTTATCTGCACTACAACTTCCCCCCCTATTCTGTGGGTGAGGTGAAGCGCCTTGGACCTCCCGGTCGCCGAGAGATTGGGCATGGTAAGCTGGCTGAGCGTGGGCTTTCACAGGTGATACCCGGCAAAGGCTTTCCCTATACCCTGCGGCTTGTCTCAGAGATTTTTGAGTCCAACGGCTCTTCTTCCATGGCCACGGTTTGTGGCGGCTCATTGGCGATGATGGCCGCAGGGGTTCCTATTGCCAAACACGTGGCGGGTATTGCCATGGGCATGATTAGCGAAGGCGACAAATACGCCATTTTAAGCGATATTTTGGGCGATGAAGACCATATAGGTGATATGGACTTTAAGGTTGTTGGCACCAAAGACGGCATTACCGCCTTGCAAATGGATATCAAGATCGACGGACTTTCTCCAAAAGTGATGGAAGAGGCCCTCGCCCAAGCCAAGGAGGGGCGTCTGCACATTCTCAGTGAGATGGAAAAATCGGTGAGCGAACCCCTGTCAGAGGTTTCGCCCTATGCGCCACGCTACATTCAATTTAAGGTGCCGGTGGGCAAGATACGCTCTATCATTGGACCTGGTGGTAGCGTGATTAAGAGCATCACCGCCGAGACAGGCGCCAGTTTGGACATTGAAGATTCGGGCATGGTGAACATATCCTCGAGCAACCAGAAAAGTGCAGAGGCTGCACTGGCCATTATCAAAGAGCTGATCAAAGAGATCGAAATTGGTGCCACCTACGAGGGAACGATCAAAAAAATAGTCGACTTTGGGCTCTTTGTTGAGTGTATACCTGGATCAGAGGGGTTGGTACACATCTCCGAACTTGGAGTGGAGCGGGGTGCGAAGCTCACCGATCACTTTGCCGAAGGGCAGACTATGCGGGTCAAGGCCGCTAGTGTCGATAACCGAGGCAAAATAAAGCTGGTTCGCACCGAGGAGCAAGGCTAGCCCTCATACCCCTTGCTGTCTTGTTTGCGGTAGAAGCTGGAGTAGTTTGTGTACTGCCGGCCCTCGCCGTTTCCATATAATCGATCATATCCGTGGTAGGATGGGCATGAAACTAGATTTTTTGGTCGAGGGTTTTGTGCGCCCTCCGCATCCACAGGGCATCACCCTAGAAGGTGATTCGGTGCGGCTTGAACCCCTTGATGTGGGGCTACACGCCCAAGATCTCTTTGCCGCTCACGCCCTTGATACCCAGGGCGAAAACTGGACCTACCTGCCTTACGGACCATTTGCCGATTTTGCAGCCTATGAGAGTTGGCTCTATTCGATAGCCGGGCAACCCGACCCCTTCTTTTTTGCCATCATTAGCGCACAGCCGCAATCGGCAACAGTCTCGGCCCAGCAGGGAAGTGCGATTGGTGTTGCCAGTTATTTGCGGATCAATCAAGACGATGCGAGCATCGAGGTGGGACATATTCACTACTCCCCCCTATTGCAGCGCACAAAAGCGGGCACTGAAACCATGTATCTGATGATGCGCTGGGCATTTGAGAGCGGCTACCGCCGCTATGAATGGAAGTGCAGCGCCCTCAATCGCCGTAGCAGAGCTGCAGCACAGCGGCTGGGCTTTTCTTATGAGGGTGTTTTTCGGCAGATGTCGGTGCAAAAAGGGCGCAACCGGAATACGGCATGGTTTGCGGTGATCGACACCGAATGGCCCGCCCTTGAAGCCTGCTTTACCCGCTACTTGGATCAGGATAATTTTGAGGCAAGCGGGTCTGGTGGTGCAGCTAAGCCCAAACTTTCTCTTGCCGCCCTGACCAAACCCTTGCTCTACAAATACGACGATCTAGAGTTTGGCTGACTGGTGGTAGAGCATACATTTTTGTGTTATGAACATTGAGGTCTGGATACTCTATGTATTGACCATACTCGTGATGATGATCACGCCGGGTCCCAGCCAAATTTTGATCATGTCCAACAGTGCCGCTTTCGGCTTCAAGCGGTCTTTAGCGACTACCTGTGGCGACCTTTCGGCGAATATGTTGCAGATGCTAGCGGCAGCACTGGGGGTGGGGGCACTGGTGGTATCTTCTCCCTTAGCGTTTTCGGTGATTCAATGGCTGGGTGTAGGCTACTTGGTCTGGAGAGCCTTGAGCACCCTGCGTTCTACTCGTGCTGTGGAGTTGAACAAGCGTGGGTGCACAACCGCCTCGCTGAAAACCCTTTACCTGCAGGGTTTCATCACCTCGGCGGCAAACCCCAAGGCGGTGATATTTTTTTCGGCACTTTTTCCGCAGTTCATCGCCCTAGAACACAATTTCTGGATCCAGTTTGGCATACTGGCAGCGACCTACATTACCATAGACGGCTGCTTCCTTTCATTTTATGCCCTGAGCGTGCAATGGCTGATCGCTCTTTTCAACCCAAAATCAACACTCTGGATCAACCGCACCGGCGGGAGTTTGATGCTGCTGGCGGCGATCCTGCTCGCCTTCAAATCACTCTAGAGGTGCCGCAGAGGCATAGACTATATTTCCAGCCTTATTACACTAGTACTGCTGCCCCCTATTTTTGCCCATAGCGACTACCTGCAAGAGAGAAAAGGCGATCAAGCAGAGGAAGATAATATAGGCAGCCGCTGCTGCATAGCCCATTTTTTGCTTGGCAAAGCCCTGGTTGTACAGGAAATATACCGCACTTTCGGTGCTTCGCAGCGGACCACCCTTGGTCATGATGTAAATCTCACCAAAGATCTGAAAGGCAAGAATTGAATTAATCAGCAGAGCTACCAGCAGGGTAGGCTTGATCAGCGGTAAGGTAATGCTCCAAAAGGTGCGCAGGATCGAGGCGCCATCGAGCGCCGAGGCTTCGTAGTACTCTTTGGGAATGTTCTGTAAACCGGCAAGGAGCAACAGTGTGTAAAACCCAAAACTCGCCCAAATGTTCATAGCCATAATGGCATAGAGCGCATAATCGGGATCACGCAACCAGTGTCTACCCTCAATCCCAAACACGCCCAGCAAACCGTTCAAAAAACCGGTGGGGGCGTATAATTCTAGAAACAGGGTGGCGATCACAAACAGAGAGGTGACAGTTGGCATAAAAAAGGAGACCCGGTAGAATGCACGAAAGCGCAGGGCACGGTTGAGAATAATCGCCAGTACCAGCGCTATGATGAGGGTTAAGGGTACCGTACCCAACACAAAGACTGCGCTGTTTTTCAGAGCATTCAAAAATTTATCATCGCCCAAGAGTTTGGTGTAGTTGCCAAACCCCTTCCATGAGGGGGCAGCAACTCCGGAGGCTCGATATTTGTGAAAAGACAAGTAAAGCGAATACCCAATGGGGTACAGGCTAAAGGTAAAAAATACAAACAGCCAGGGAGCAATGAAAAATAGCGTATTCAAATGGTAGGAAAATCGTCTTTTCATGAACGGTGATTGGCAAATCGGAGTGGCAAAATATGGACTCTGGGGGCGTAAATTCCCTGCAACGAGAGTGCAGAAGAATGCGCTTCACCAGATTTGGCACTTTTTGTGCTATATCGACATTGTGATCCTTTCTGGCGATATTGCCAAGATAGCTCTGTTGCAGAATGTGCTAGGTTTGCAGAATAGAGCGAAGAGAGCCAACTATATGGCTCCTTACACCACAGAATGCACCAAGAATACAACTGCTCTCATGAAAATTGAACTCATTGCAAAATTGATTAGGAAACAGGGACGATTGCCCAAATGGTATACCTCTGTTATCACACCTCTCCTTTGTTTGGCCTGGTTGCTCCCTTGGCACTCGGCAGTAGCACAGGTCAGAGACTTGCAAGAACATCAAGGTACCCCCCAAACCGTTATCGAAAGCATCGAGGCGGTAGAAGAGAGAAATGGTATAGTTGATGTGCTCATCAACGGTTCGCCCATACAAGACTTGACCGAACACAAGATAGAATATGAGCAAGGTACTAATGATGTTATCATCTTAAAACTCCACCATACCATAGTTGATAAGGGTGCTCTGCCCGAAGAACTGCTCAATTTTAGTGAGAATGCCTTGCTTAAGTCTGTTGAGCTCAACCCACGGTATCAAGAAGAAGAACAAACATTCAATGTTGAGCTGCGCTTTCTGGCGCATAAACCCATTAGAGCAGCGATCAGTAAAATAGATAATCAACAGATGAAGATAGCGTTTCAATCGATCGAAGATGTGCTGCCTCAAGAGCCAAACATTCCCGATGAATTGCGCACAGCAGAAAATACTTCACCAGAATATGACGACAAAAAGGCAAGATTCAACGCCGATGGGTCGATTTTCTTTAGCGATGATTTTAACTTGTACAAACCCACCAGCATAAATGTGACCATCGTTAGCACTGCCAAAAACTTTAATGCCGCCACCAAGCTTTCTATCTTCTTGGCAGACACGCAAAGAACCTATTTTTATGAAAAATTGGGGGCCCAGCTAAATGTGTTGCAAATTACCAAAGATGATAATATCACCTATGCTAAAACTACACTCTATTTTAGGGCTAATTTTTTGAAGCCCTCTATGATAGTGGCTAAGGCTATAGCAGGAAATCAGGTGGTAAAACGAATGCTATCCCCGAATAAAAAGAATGGAGTTGACATAGAGATCTATGTTGGCAATGATCTGTAAGTTTGCTACACTCAGACGATAGATAATAGCACGCACACGAGTTGAGACATGAAACATAAAACACTTTTTCTGTTATTTTGCTTATGCCCTTTGTTGATCTTTGGGCACTCTGTTGGAAAACACACCTACACCAGCCGAGAGAAAGCTCTGGAGTTGGCAAAGCTTTTAGATAAAGGTGAGTATAAGGGGCTGATTATCCGCGCCGCCTATGTTCTCAACGATAAAAATGGCTTCTATGTGGCAGTAACCCTGACCAGTGGTCAAACAGAGCGCTGGTATATGGATCATATCTATGAGTACTCCAAAAAAGAACACCTTGTACTCAATGATAACAAAAGCCTTATTTTCAACCCAAAAGACCTTTCTGGGTTTTATGTTTTTGATAAAAATAAATTCCACCGCCAGGGTCTACAGGCAAATCTCTACCGTAGATTCTTTGAAGATAATGATGCCCTCGCGGGCAAGAATCTGATTTATGAGGTAAAGGAGTTTGCTCTATTGCCGCCCCGCCAAGGTGGGAAATTGGCGAAGAGAGGTGCAGATGGCTATGCTCATCGCTACAAACTGGCTCTGGAAAACGGAGAGCACCTGTTTTTTACACTGCCCCAAGCCTATACCATTTTTACCAACGGACAGCTGCTCAGGGCGAGCAATGCCGCCGAGGAGGGATTGGGCAGAATGTACACCATTACCTCGATTCGCAAGCATGAAAAACAGCCTCTATCGCAAGGGTTTTCAACCTTTGGGCTTGAGCTTGGGTTTGATTGGGCCGATCGAGCGGTCAAGGGGATACGCATCGACCCAGAAAATTTTGTTGTCGAAATTTATGAGCGTACGTACTACCGAAAAAATGGTACGCCCTACACCAAATTTGTGGTGGATATAGTTATCCCAAATACCAACTTTGAGCTCCCCCAAAAATACCAGACGCTCAAAAATTTTGAATACTTTGAGAGTATAGGTGTGCGCAGAGGGAAAAACAAGTTTCGCACCATTTTGCGCGGCACATTCAATACAGCCGACTATAGGTTCTTGGATATACCGCCGGTGGTTTCTCTGTTTTCACGAGCAGAAAAAAATGATTCTCTGCTTATTACCTTCTTTTCAAACTATGATCAGAGCACTGGCTTAAGCCCAGAGGAGCTGCGCAAGAGGACTCATTTTGCTGAACTGGCCGCTGGTAAGGTGGCCGCAAATGATGGATTGGTTCGTGGTGCGGCTACAGCAAAGAAGAAAAAGAAAAAGAGAGATATCTCTGATGCAACAGATGGTGTTGACTTGACCACCTCTTTTGGGCGCAGTTATCGAGGGGCACTCGAACACCATAACCAGGCTTTGCTCGAGCAGGATGCCCTTATCTCACTCACTCAGATTGAAGAGAGTGCTAATCGTTTTGAAGCTGCAGCGCTCTTGGCCACTACCGATAGAGAATTTCGTCTGGCGCTTGATAAGCGCAACAGTGTGAACAGTGAACTCTATGCTAAAAACATTGCCTATGTAAAAGAGCAGTTGGAGCAAACGCGTTATGATGAGGCAGACCTCAAGGCACGTCTGGATAAAACAGCCAAATACGCAAGAACGGAGCGTCAGCGCAACGAGGTAGGGCGGCTGCTCCGTCAGGTTCAACTGACCATGACCATTGAAAATTGGAAAACTACAGCGACAAGACTGATCACCCAGCGACGGATTGCTGCCAGTGCCGAAAATCGAGGAAACGAGGTAGCAGAAGTTAATGCACAACTCATGAGGATTCGCGAGGAGATAGAGGCTTGGAATCAGCGCAGCTTACCGCCAAAAAAGAGGGGAGAACTCGATGATCTGCTCATTCAGATAGAAGAAGGCATGCTCGACCCAGCAGAAGAGCGAGCGAGCACCTCTCAAGCATCATTGCCCTAGACTAGCCTCGAATAAAGGGCACAAAAAACACAAAAAAGCAGTACAGCTGTGCCAACAGCTGCACTGCGCCGCCACGGTTTGAACATTTTTGGAAAGTTATTTTTGATGAAAGATTGACACATTGGCTATTTAGCGGTAGAATGTAGCTAATTTTCGGTTGTATGGGCAGCGTTTGCTGGTATCACCGAAAAAAGTCTCTGTGAGACATCGGCTTGCTTTGTGCCCTATGGTGGTGCTTCTCGGGCTGATCTCTTATGGGTAATCACGGGTGCACTGCGCTGCAATACCAGCGGTATTAAGCCCTTACCTCAATGTCAATAGAATGAAAATTTTTATGAAAAAATTTCTAACGCTGGTAGCGGTTGCTGCTTTTGCCATTACTTCCACTGCTTTTGCCAAGGATTGGAAGAAAATTAGAGTTGGTACAGAAGGCGCATACCCTCCCTTCAATGCGATTGATGAATCAGGAAAACTGATAGGCTTTGATATAGATATCGCCAATGCCTTATGCGAAGAGCTCAATGCCGAGTGTACCTTTGTTGTACAAGATTGGGATGGTATCATACCCGCGCTCTTAGCGCGCAAGTACGATGCGATTATCGCTTCTATGTCTATCACAGATGAGAGAAAAAAGAAGGTATCCTTTACCACGAAGTACTATGACACTCCCACCGCATTTGTCGCCAAAGAGGGTGCCTACTCTGATGTAAATGCCAATATCCTCAGAGGAAAGACCGTTGGTGTTCAAGGTGCGACTATCTTTGATAAGTACCTCACCGAGGTATACGGAGGAAAAGGAGTGAATATCAAGAGGTACAAGTCTATGGACGATGTCTACCTTGATTTGACTGCCGGCAGACTAGACCTCATGCTTGGTGATGCCCTGGTGCTACTTGGCGCTTTCCTTGAACAAGATATGGGCAAAGGCTACGGTATGGCAGGACCCTTGCTCCTCGATCGCGAGTGGTTTGGTGATGGTATTGGTATCGCTATCCGTAAGCAGGATAAGGAGTTAGTAGACAAATTCAACAGTGCTATCCGCAAGATCCGCCAAAACGGCGTTTACGCCAAGATCAATGCGAAGTACTTTGAATTTGATATCTATGGCGACTAATTCGCATAAATAATCGAAACCTACAGCTTATATCCCTGAAGGCTTTTGCCTTTGGTGATTAAGCTGGATTAGCCCCTGGTTCTTCTGTGTAAGCAGTCGAAGGCAGGGGCTATTTTGTGCCCAAATCGAAACTAAGGGCGCTAGGGATTACACCCCGCTACCCTCTTTGAGTAAAAACTGCTCAATGCTTGCCTTGAATAGGCCAATTTTCTCCGGCGTCAATATACCCTGCGGAGAAAAACAGATCTCCTCGTATTCGCTGAGCAGAGCCTGTAGGTTGTGCAGGCTGTCGCTGCTGCATACACCGCCCAAAACGGGCAATACATCTTGAGCGGTCAATCCGCTTTTTGCCGTTGCATACCGGTGCTGCAGATAGTCCTGCAACACTCCCATAAGCCTCTTCGCCTCCAGTTCTGGTGCGCTCTCTTGTGCGAGGAGTTTTTGCATGGAATCTTGCACGAGCTGTTTTGCCTTTGTTTTGCGTAGTCTCTCGGGGTGCAAACCCTGCCGCCTGAGAAAAAAGAGTCCGCAGTAGAGTATCGGCGGAAAGAGCACCCCCAAGAGCATAACTTCTGTTGAAATGGTATCTCTATGGGGTACGAGCAGTGAATCTAGCGGATAAAGAGAACTGCTATCCGGCTCTGTTGGTACTATCGCAGGTGCTGAATCGACTATTTGATCGATCTGGAATACCTCTGCTTGTCCTATGTTCAAGGAAATAGGGTTGCTTTCTGCCGTTTTGTAGATTTTGCTGCTCGGGTCAAAATAGCTCAGGCGAACGGCTGGAATCTGTGCCTCTCCGGCTGTCTTCGCCAGGAGTGTTAGGTCATAGGTAATAGAGTTTTGCTCTATTTTTTGTTGTATTATCCGTTCTCGGGCACCGCTATAGCTGGGGGGCAGAGCGAGCTTGTCCCCAAGGCGCTGGAATATGCCCTGTGTTGGGTCTTTAAGTTTGCTAAAATTATAATTCTTGCCCCTAATGGTAATCCGCAGCGGAATCCTATCGCCGGTGGAATATCCCGAACCAATCACCTCGCTAGTGAGAGTAAAATTCCCAACCGCATTGCTAAAATCTGCTGGTTGCGGCTGTGGAAAGGGCAAAACCTCCACCCGTGCTGTATTGGATTTGGCGAGTATGCTCTTGTAGATGGGCACCTCCACTGCTCTGCCAAAAAAGTCTTTGCGGTACTCGCGCCCGGTGATCACCCGAGCCTTGATCAAAAAAGGCTGCATATCCATGCTCTGCTCAGGAAAGAACAAGAGATGCGCCGCATAACGCCTGTGGTTTGTGTGTATATTAGCCTCTATGAGTTCAAATGGAATTTCCTGCCCGCCGGAGGGGCTTGCAAAAGGGATTCTGGTATTGGCAGTGCCCCTGTAGCGGGATTGTGCAGTCTTTACCGGATACCCAGTCTCCAAGAGCGGTAAGCGCGCCTTTTCTATGCTGATATCCTGATCGAAACTGAACTGGAGGCTAGTATACACCGCCTGACCGGGATAAATCTGTTGCGGTTTCGCTGTATACTCCAGTGTCAGTGTGTCTTGTGCTGGAATAGGGACAAACTCGGCTGTAAAGGTGGGCACAGCAAAGCGTTTGCCATCAAGCTCTACTGCTATCCCTTGCACCTGAACCACTTGTGGGCGATCTTTGCGCACGCCAATGCGCAACAGTATTTGCGAATGTGTACTATAGTTTCCGTTGATGATCCGGCTAAAATTGTACTTTTGCACACCGCCTACCTGATAGACCCCCTGATCTTTCATTTCTTGCGGGATAATTAAGCGCTCCTGATCCACAGTTCCCGTAATCAACACACCCACCACTTTTTCATCGCCCTCATAGGCCGTACCAATCACATTTTGCAGACTAATGGCAATGTCTTTGCCAAACACCGCAGGTTGCATCCAGAATAAGGGGCACAGCCAACACAACAAAAATGTGGTGAAGGCGGGCAGATGATTAACAAATTTTATCATATGGAGGTTGCGCAAGGCTGACATAATTGATATATGTTGAGAATTGAAGAATTTTTTTGGAAAGGTGTGTTAGTGCCCTTTCTGTGCTATTCTAATGTATAGATCATCTGTTTCCTAATCTCAACTGCCGCAGACTATGAATCCACTTGCCCAAACACTCAATGAAACGCTAGAGAGGCATGCCCCAGAAGTTTTTGCCAGCTTGTCTGCTGTAGGCAAGCGCATGTTCTTTCCCCGAGGCATAATTTTTCAGAGTGCTCAAGCCAAGCAACACGCACACCGCTTTAATGCCACTATCGGGATTGCGGTAAGCGAAGGGCAGCCTATGAAGCTGCCAGCCAGCTTTGACTATTTTTCTGGACTCGAGCCGGCTGAGATATACCCCTATGCCCCCACCACCGGGCGCCCAAAGCTGAGAACCTTATGGCGTGATCGCATGGCAGAGGAAAACCCAAATTCCATGGCGGGCGTAAGCACCACCCTCCCGGTGGTCACTGCCGGCATCACGCATGGGCTCAGCGTGTTTGCTGATCTTTTTGTGAATCCGCACGATACCATAGTGCTCCCCAATCTGTTTTGGGGTAATTATAACCTGCTCTATTCTGCAAAAAACCAAGCTCAAATGCAAACCTTCCCTCTGTTTACCGCAGGTGGCGGATTTGATGTGGAAGCTATGCGCACCGCTCTGCAAGAGACCCCCTCTGAGAAAGCCATTTTGATCCTCAATTTTCCAAACAACCCAACTGGCTATACCCCGACCAAAGCTGAGGGGCAGCGTATACTAGAGGCGATCGAAGAGGTGGCACAACAGGGCAAGCGTGTGGTAGTGCTCTGCGATGATGCCTATTTTGGGCTCAATTATGAATCCGATGCCATGGCAGAATCCCTCTTTGGCGCTCTGGCACAACTGCACGAAAGGGTTATTGCGGTGAAGTTGGACGGCGCCACTAAAGAACTCTTTGCTTGGGGCTTTCGGGTTGGCTTCATTACCATTGGTTCAGCTCGTATGAATGCAGGGAGCACTGACGCCCAGGAGAGCGTCTTGCATGCGCTGGAACAAAAGATGGCAGGCATCATTCGGGGCAATATCTCCAACACCTGCCACCACTCGCAATCTATCCTTGAGCGCATACTGTGCTCATCAGAATACAAAACGCAGCATAAGCAGTGCTTTTTAGAGTTGCAAGACCGTGCTGTTGCAGCCAAAGCCTTGTTTTCCTCGGATAGAGCACAAGAATTCTTCACGCTTTACCCCTTTAATTCGGGGTATTTTTGCTGTGTACGCCTGAGGAGCGATGTTGAAGCAGAGACCTACCGTCAGCATATGCTCAAGCAATATGGTATTGGCCTCATTAGCATAAACTCCAATGATATTCGGGTTGCCACCAGCTCGGTCGATGAGCACGACTTAGCAGAGTTGGTGCAGCTTATGATCAAAGGCATGCAGGATTTGGGAGCCTAAAGTACAGCCGCCGGTAAGATGCGACGAGTCTCAGAATACCTGCGGTTGATTATTTTTGTGCTTGGCGTGTTGCTCGGCGTCCAGATTCCGGGGTTTGTCAATGATTATGGCGAGAGTCTGCGTTCACGATTTGAGCAATCTCGCCAAGATATAGCCCGCTTTCAAGAAGACGCCAAAAAGTATTTTGGCGGCGATGAGCAAAAACTTATAGAGCACTACAAAAACAGTTCTGATGAAATAGTGCGAAAAGGTGGGGATAATTTACAGATTGTATTCGCTAAGTTTACCGAATTAACCACTGCTTTGAACAACTTTCAAGGTTCTCGGTTGGCGGCCTACACCCATGTTTTTCTGAACCCAATTAGCGATATTCGCCGCAGTGTTTGGCAGAACTACACCCACCTTATTCCCCTGAACACCGAGGCACTTGTCGTGGGGGTAGGGATGGCTTTTGTGTTGACTCTGGGGGTTGATCTGGTGTTGGGAGCGCTCATGTGGCTCTTCTCTGTGATATTTGCCTCTAGTGCAAAATCAAGCAGGCAGCAATTATGATAATTTTGATTGACCACTTTCTGAAACCTCCATTTTAAGCAGAATATTATGCACCACATAGGCATTGATCTTGGCGGAACGAAAATTGAGGGAGTAGTAATTGCCGATAAGCAGCCCAAGGCATTGGCTCAGGTACACGAGAAAACCTTAGCCAAAGGAGGCAGCTACGAGCAGGTACTCCAGAATATCGCTGGGGTTTGCCGCAAACTCTTGCGCTCTGCTGGTGATGCCTTTACCATCGGGCTATGCCTGCCGGGTATGATCGATGAACGGGGCATTATGAACGGCGGCAACATTCTCTGCCTACAGCAACACCCGATCAAAGCAGATTTAGAGGCATTAGTCGGGCATGAGATCACCTTTATCAATGATGCCAACTCTTTTGCCCTCAGTGAAGCCCATTTTGGTGCTGGTCGTGGATACGGCGTTGTTGCCGGGATCACGATTGGCACGGGGCTTGGCTCTGGGGTTGTTATTGATGGACAGCTATTGACAGGCAGTAGGGGGTTTGCCTCAGAGTGGGGGCATATTTGTGCGGTGATCGGTGGCTACCCCTGCTGGTGTGGACGGACCGGCTGCTTTGAGCAGTATGTCTCAGGAACCGGTCTCAACCGAATATATCGTGAAAAGGGTGGTGCCGATTTGCGGGGTACACAGGTTTATGAACGCTATTGCCAGGGGGAAGACATTGCCCGCCAGAGCATGGAAGAATTTATGCAGATTTTTAGTAGCCTGCTCATGGACTTATGCGCAGCCTATGACCCAGACATCATAGTCGTGGGCGGCGGGCTATCCTCAATTGATATGCTCTACGACAAAGCGCACTGGCAGCCACAAACCCTCAGTAGTGCATGGTATCAGAGCCACATCACTGTGCTCAGAGCACAGCTCGGACCCACAGCCGGCGTATACGGTGCCGCTTTGGCGCCAATAGGATTTACCGTATAGCATAAGTCCATAGTGCTTAAAACAATAGCACTTAACCCATTTTTTGCAAACCGCGGCCAGAGAGACTGACCCTCCTCTCTGTTCTGGAAAAATACACTACACTATGCAACCTGATTACAATAACACCAACATCGCCACAACCGTAGAACAGTACGGCTTTTCCCTGCACAACACAGCATATCTGAAGAGCCTTGATATTCACGCTTACGAACTACACCACAAAGAATTTGGGTGCCGCTGGCTGCACTTGAGCAATGCAGACGATAACAACTGCTTTGCCAGCACTTTTCTGACCTGCCCGCAAGACTCCACCGGTGTTGCCCATATTTTGGAGCATACGGTGCTCTGCGGCTCGGAAAAATTTCCCACTCGGGATCCATTTTTTTCGATGATCCGCCGCAGCCTGAAGTCATTTATGAATGCCTTTACCGCGTCTGACTGGACTATGTACCCTTTTGCCACCCGCAACAAAAAGGATTTTAGCAACCTGCTTGATGTCTACCTTGACGCCGCTTTTTTTCCACGGCTGGAGCGATTGAGTTTTCTGCAAGAAGGGCACCGCTTTGAACTGGACAGCAGTCAGGAGCAGCTTGCCATACACGGCGTGGTCTATAACGAGATGAAAGGTGCCATGTCCACACAGAGGGCTTTGATGATGGAGGCTATGCGCCGCGCTCTGTTTCCGAGCACCACCTATGGTAAAAATTCTGGCGGCGACCCAGAGCATATCCCAGAGCTGACCTGGGAAGCCCTAAAAGCCTTCCACGCAAAGCATTACCACCCCGATAACGCCGTTTTTTACACCTATGGCACATTCCCCCTAGAAGAGCACCTTAAGGTAGTGAAGAAAAAGGTCTTGGACCGCTTTTCTCCAGAGGGTATTAGCATTGCCACGCCTAATGAAACCCGTTATCAGTCGCCACAGGTCTACCGAGCAACCTACCCCCTAGAGGAACAAGAGCTCGACGGCAAAAACCACCAATTCGCCCTCTGCTGGCTGACCGAAAATATAGCGCAGCGCAGCGAATGTCTGGCACTGGAACTCCTGGAGAGTGTTTTGCTGGGCAGTGCTGGCTCTCCACTGCGCAAAGCCCTGCTCGAATCAAAGTTGGGTAAGAGTTTATCTGATGTCTGCGGACTTGAATCAGATATACGTGAACTGCCATTTTGTGTGGGACTACAGGGGGTTGCCGAGGAGGATATTCCTCGGGTGCATGCTCTGATTTATGAGACACTAGAACAGATCGCCACAGAAGGTATTGCCGCTGAACGCATCGAATCCGAGCTACACCAAATTGAGCTTTCCATCCGTGAAATTACAGGCGGAAGTGAGCCTTACGGGCTGTCGCTTATTTTGAGCGGCATAGGTCCCTGGATACACGGAATCGAGCCGATCTCCGCACTTGATTTTGACGCACAACTTGCAGAGTTGAAAGCCGCCTGTGCCGATGAGGATTATTTTCCGCGGCTGATTCGCACCTATCTGCTGGAAAATCCGCACTGCTCCCAGGTTATCTTGGCACCGGATACCGCCTATCAAAAGGCAAAAGATCAGCAAGTACAAGCCATGCTGCAGCAGCGCCTGGCGAGCATGAGCGAGGTAGAAAAAAATGCCATAGCAGCAGATGCGCAAGCCCTGCAAGAATTTCAGGAATCCAGCGACCCTGCTGTTGAGGTCTTGCCGACCTTAGAGCTTGCCGATATTCAACCAGAGGATCACCTGATTGGACCCTATCTGCAAGAGGTTAACAGCAGCTGCCACACCCGCTACTACGCCCAACCCACCAATAGACTGATCTATGTGCAGTGCAACTTTAACCTGCCGGTATTATGCGATGATGAATACATGCGTCTGCCGCTACTGGGCACTTTTCTGGTGTCTGCTGGGTGTAGCAGCCTCTCTTACGATGCGCTCTTATTGTTGATCAGGCAGCACACCGGTGGTATTTCTGCATACCACAAGGTGAGCCATGACCCTGATTCAAGCGATCGTTTCGATTCTTGCTTTAGCATAGGCGGTAAGGCTCTGCTCCGCAACACCAATCAACTGTTGGCACTCTTGCAACAGGTGGTGCAGGAGATCTCTTTTCACGACACCGATCGCATAGTCACCCTGATTAAGCAAAAATACGAGGCGCTCAAAAATTCGGTGGTGGGCTCTGGGCATAGTTATGCCCTCAAAAGGATCAAACAGAATCTTACCCCCAGCGGATACATAGATGAGCTGACCTCTGGTATCAGCCAGGTGGGCTATCTGCGGAGGTTGGTTGAGATGGATCAGAGCGCGCTCTCTGCTGAAATTGCTCTGATGCAAGAGCTAGGCGAGAAAATTTTTGCACTAGGAAGCCCCGAGATGGTGGTAGTCGGCGAGCAAGACGCACTTGATGACTCTCATGCAGCAGTCCAGCAGCTCTGCCGATTTTTTGCCGATCGTGCGCCAGCCGGGCAGGCACAATTACCACGTTTGCAAACCTTGCCCGCCTTTACTCCAAGGCAGCAGAACGAGTGCCGCATTCTTGCCTCGGCTGTAGCTTATGTCGTCCACACGGTTCCAGGTCCGCGTTTTGCGGCGGCTGATGCCCCGGCTGTGGAGGTTATGTGCACTCTGCTCAAAGCGCAGTATTTACATACGCAAATACGGGAGCAGGGTGGGGCCTATGGCGCAATGGCGCATTATGATAGCTCTGATGGGAGCATATCATTTCTTTCCTACCGTGATCCACATATAGACCGCACCATTGAAGTGTATCAGAAGAGCCGAGATTGGCTCTTGGAGGAGGGCAATTTCTCCCAAACCCATGTCAAAGAGGCTATTTTGGAGAGCTTTAGCCGTATGGATACGCCGCTTTCTCCAGCAGGCAAGGCCTATCGTGCATACCATACCGAGCGCTCCGGGCGTGATATCGCTCAAATTAACGCCTTCCGTTCCGCCCTGCTTGCTATAACCAAGGCACAAGTCATAGAGTGTGCACAAAAGTGGCTCCAGGCGCGCCCAAGCCTATCTGTTATTGCCGGTGAGTCGGCGGCTAAGGCTTCGGTTTTACTCGGCGAAAAAGGATTTCGTGTCGAGCACTTTATGGAAAATTTATAAAAACTTTACTCTAGCCCAATTTTTGCATTGACTACGATTACGCTACATCTCTATATTACCATTATTTGAGCTCCCACAGTAGGTTTCTGTGCTTATGAATGCGCTAAAATTATCAACCAAAACATTAGGGCTATACCGTTCTCGTTTACGGTGTGCTTTGGTATTCAAATTCTTCTCATTACTGCTGTGCTGTGTCTTTGCTGTTGGGGTGGTTATGGCACAAGGTCTTATCAAACCTTACAAAAAAAACAGGATTTATTTCAGCCTGATTCCACTAAGTTATAGCATCGAGTTTCAAAATTTTCGTACTTTTGGTATAGACGATAGAGCAGAGATTGATCAGTATAAAGTGAGCACCATGGGTCTTGAGGCGAGTTATGAGTACATAGTCGCCGAGCAGTTTGGTTTGCGTGCTGGTGTGGGCTATTTTGGCGACTCCTCAAACCGTGTAAAACTAGAGACTGTGGATTATGAGATGACTCATAGCTCGCTCTTTTTTCGTTTTACTGGAACCTTCTATTTCAAGCGTGTTCGGGGCAAGGGTTTGTTGCAGTATATGGGCATGGGTCTGCGGGTGGCAAACGGAAACTTCTCTGCTAATGGAAGCAATGGAACAAAGCATACTGCGGCCCTTGGCTATGTGGTAAATACCATATACTATGGTCTCGAATATCGGATTAACTTCAGAAAAACTCAGTTTCAAAGCAGCGGTACGAGAAATGGAATGGGTATTTTTGCAAATCTTGGTGTCCATAATGGACATCAGTTAGCCGTAGACGAGAGCGATACCCATGCCTTCACCATCCGTTTCGATAATGATCCATTTCTTGAGATAGGCGCGTATTACGCTTTTCACTAGGATAATCTCAGTTTACCTTAGCCTACTGCCATGATACTCGCCGATTATGCGATTCGTGAGGCCATTGAACAAAATGAGCTTTCCATTAGCCCACTTGATTCTGTGCAGGTTCAACCAGCCTCGGTTGATCTACGCTTGGGCGGACATTACCTAAAGATCGATGAGGAAAAAACGACCCACATAGATCTGGATACGCCATTGCAATACCGCCAGATACAAGCCGATCGCTTTGTCTTGCCCGCTGGCGCCTTTGTGCTGGCAACGACACGAGAATATATCAGACTTCCAGATAACCTCACCGCCTTTGTTGAAGGGCGCAGCTCCATCGGTAGGATGGGGTTGTTTGTGCAAAATGCCGGCTGGGTTGACCCGGGTTTTCATGGCGAGATCACCCTAGAGCTGTATAACGCCGGCAGTTCGGCAATTGAGCTGAGCAAGGGGCGGCGGATCTGCCAACTGGTATTCTGCAAGATGGTAGGCAAGGCACAAAGACCTTATGCCGGCAAATACCTGGGACAAACCTCGGCCACCGGCTCTCAAGTGTATAACGACAGCGACCGCACTTGACCCCAACTTCACCTTATGCGAGCAGAATCTCCCATTTGCATTATTCCAGCACGCTATGCCTCACAACGCTTGCCTGGAAAACTGCTGCTTGATCTTGGAGGCAAAAGTATCCTGCAGCGGGTGTACGAGGTGTGCGCTTCTGTGATAGATTCTGTGTATGTGGCAACCGATGATCAGCGAATCATGCAAGCAGTCCAGGAGTTTGGCGGTGTGCCCTTGTTGACCTCTGTTGAGCATCAGAATGGCACTTCACGCTGTTATGAAGCCGCTTGTATTTTGCGCAGAGATCATGGTGTGAATTGCGATAGGATTATCAACATTCAGGGTGATGAAGCCCAGCTCACCGCAGGCCCGATACAAGACCTCTTGGCAGTACTCGATTCTGAGACCGAGTTCGCCACGCTGGTCTCACCAGCACGCTTTCCACAGAGCATACGGGCAGATGATAGTGAGGCTTATGTGGTCTTTAATCGGCACCATTATGCCCTGTATTTTAGCCGTTTTCCGATACCTGCTATAAGAGATGGGCTCAAGCAATGGGGTCAAGGCGCAAACACTCGCCTTCTGTACCGCCATGTTGGAATTTATGCCTACCGGTTCGAGGCATTGGGCGATTTTGTGAACATGTCGCCTTCTGCTTTGGAGCAGGCCGAATGCTTAGAGCAGTTGCGCTGGCTTGAGGCGGGCAGAACAATAAAAATTGGCTTTACCGAGTTTGATGGTCTGGCAGTGGATACCCAAGAAGACTTGGAGCGATTGCGTAAATCGGTTGGGGCATAAATACCCATAGCAATCAGAACAATCAGTATAATTACGATAGTGGCAGTCAGCTGCAAGGTGGCAATCGGTTCAAAGAGAGATTATGAGTGAAGTAACCGTAGATGTTGGCAACATACGCTGTGGCGGGGATCAATTTTTTCTGATTTCTGGCCCCTGCGTGATCGAAGGGTATGATGTGATGTCCGCTGTTGCCGAGAGCTTGGCTGAGCTGCGGGAATCTTGTGGTCTGCCCATTATCTTCAAGTCCTCGTTTCAAAAGGATAACCGATCCTCTGCGGAGTATTACCGTGGACCGGGACTAGATGAGGGCTTGAAAACCCTGCAGCAGATCAAAGCGCAGTACGATTTTCCCATACTCTCTGATATACACTACCGGGATCAGGTTGATGCCGCTGCCGAGGTGCTTGATGTTATTCAAATACCAGCCTACCTGTGTATGCAAACCGATCTGCTCTTGATGGCCGCTAAGAGCGCAGCGGTGATCAACATTAAGCATGGCCAGTTTTTGGCCCCAGAGAATATGATCAAACCGGTGCAAAAAGCCGAGTTTGTAGGCAATAAAAAGATCATTTTAACAGAGCGGGGCTATACCTTTGGTTATAACGATTTGGTGGTTGACCCAAGGGCACTGTACGAACTGAAACAGATTGGCTATCCTGTAGTTTTTGATGTGACCCACTCTATACGCAAGTATGGCATACCCTCTGCTGATCCCAAGGGGGGGGCACGCCAATACTTACCCATTTTGGGTCAGGCCTGCGTTGCCTGCGGCATAGATGGACTCTTTTTGGAGGTGCACCCCAACCCAGAAAAAGCCCTATGCGATGCAGCAAGCCAGCTGCCCCTCGCCGAACTGAAAAATTTTATACAACCCCTACTGCGGCTCAACGAGTTTGTTAAGTCTCAGCAGAGGTAGTTTGCGCCCCTAGCACAGATTGTCTCCCTTTTTATCTGGTTTTTCGATTATATTTTCATGGAACTCTATCTGGATTCTGCAGAAACCGGCGAGATACGCCAGGCATTTGAGCGCCTACCCTTCATGGCTGGGCTGACCACGACGCCAACTTTTATGGCTAGACACGGCATTACAGACATTGATGGCACAATTCTTGAGCTTTCCAAGATAGCCCCCATTTTGCAGATCGAGGCACTGGGCAAAACAGCAGAGGACATTATCGCTGAGGCAAAACGGCAAGAAGCCTTGGGACTAGAGCGCTCAAAAACCGTGTACAAGATACCCGTTTCTCTTGAGGGGCTGCGTGCATGCCATATGCTGGTGCAAGAGGGCTTTCTGGTAAACGTACATCTGGTCTATACTCTGCAACAGGCTTATATGGCTATGGCCGCTGGGGCAAGCTATGTGTGCCCTTTGGTGGGCAGATTTCAAGATCAAGGGCACGATGCCTTAGCGCTTGTGGAGAAGTGCGTCGATACGGTCAACTACTATGGCTATTCGACCAAAATTATGTTCTCCTCGGTACGCAATGCGCAACATGTGCAAGATGCTGCCCGCTGCGGTGTCCAGGCTATCACTGCGCCCTGGAAAATTATTGCCAAACTGACCGATAATCACCTCACCAGCCTTGGTACCGAACAGTTTGAGCAGGATACACACCTGATGCGTTTGCGAGTTTCTGAGGTGCTCTCCGGCAATAACCCCACCGCAACCTCTGATATGAGCATTACCGATTGCCTGCTGGAGATGACCAGATGCGGCAGCGGGGCTATTACCATCATCAACGAGCAGAGAGAGGCACTGGGTATTTTTACCGATGGAGATCTGCGCCGTATCCTTCAGAATAACGCCAATATCACCGATATGCGTATTTCCGAGCACCCCATGAAAGCGCCGATTACCATAGAACACGACGCACTCTTATTCCAGGCTACCCAAAAAATTGCCCAGCACAAGGTCGACGAGCTGGTGGTAACCGACAATGGAAAGGTTATCGGTCTGCTTGATGTGCAGGATACCCTGCTGCTTGGTGTAGACTCTTAAGGCTTTGTAGGTATATCTTCTCATCATCTATTGATACGCGGCACAGTCGAGGAATGCTGCGCTATAAAAGCCTCTTCTGTAGCCTATACCCCCTATGGCTAGCGATATCTGTACATGCTGCAGCCCATCTTGATTACGCACAAGAGCTCTACCACAGCAAAGACCACTATAGATCGAGCGTTGAGGTTGATAGACTGCTCGCCCTCCAGCCAGAAGCGCCAGATTCGGCGCATTTCCTATCTGCATTGAACGATTACCATCTTGGCAGGCAAAACCAGCTGGCTAAAAAATTAGCAGATACCCCCCACCCAAAACGCAAGGTGTTTTTTTCTCGCCTGCTGACACTGCACCACCTATCCGGTGGAGACTTGGCTCAAGCCAAGGTATATGCCGCTACAAGCGGTGAGGAGTATAGACAATTTCTTGAAGAGCACACTGCTGTAGAGGCAGGATACCTAGATTCTGATCGGGCAGAGCTCTACTCGAGCATTCTCCCCGGCTCTGGGCTGTTGCTCACTGGAGAATATGGCAAAGCAGCGACCTCCTTTGCCCTCAACTCCATATTTCTCTATGGTATAGCCAAAAGCCTGGAAGAAAAAAAGTACGGAATGGCCGTATTTTTGCTGTTTTTTGAGGTGGGCTGGTACAAGGGAGGCATCAACGCCACTGCTGAATCGGTCGCTGCATACAACCATACACTCCAGAGGGGCTTTGCTCTTCCTTGGATTGCAGAGCAGCTTGAGGCACTAGAGCAAGAGGCGGGGATACCTCAAAGGTAAGCCGATCACAGGCAGAATCGCCTCTGGGCAGAACCTGCTATAGATTGTTTTAGAACAAGCGCCGTGCTCTACCGCTGCCTTTCCCGCCACGCTTGCCCATAGACTGCTTGAGTTGATCGAGCGAGGGCATCTTTCCTTTTTTGCCCATGCCCGACATTTTTTGAGCCATAGAACGCATTTGCTGGAATTGTTTGAGCATGCGGTTGATATCGCTGACTTGGGTTCCGCTCCCCTTAGCGATCCGTACCTTGCGTGAGGCATTGAGCAGGGTATGATTCCGTTTCTCCTCTTGCGTCATAGAAGAAATGATCGCATTGGTCTTGGTGAGCATAGAATCATCAGCGTTCATGTGCTCGGGCACTTGCCCCATCCCCGGGAGCATCTTGACGAGCTCTTTGATGGGACCCATTTTTTGTATTTTTTGCAACTGGAGCTGAAAGTCTTCGAGGGTGAGCTGCCCCTTGAGCAGCTTTGCCTCAAGATCTTTGGCTTCTTGCGTACTAAATTCTTGATCGGCTTTTTCGATCAGGCTGAGCACATCGCCCATACCGAGCATCTTTGAGACGATCCGATCGGGGTAGAAGGGGTCAAGCTGGTTTATGTTCTCTCCGGTACCAATGAATTTTACCGGTTTTCCGGTAATTGCCCGTATAGAGAGCGCCGCTCCCCCCCGGGCATCGCCGTCCATCTTGGTCAGTACAAACCCGCTAAACTCCAAAATTTCGTGGAAGGCCTTGGCAATGTTCACCGCCTCTTGCCCGGTCATCGCATCGGCAATGAACAGAATTTCATCTATAGGCACTGCTTTTTTGATATTTTGCAACTCTTGCATGAGGGCATGGTCGATCTGCAGACGACCTGCGGTGTCGATAATGGCAAAATTTGCCCCCGCCTCTTTGGCGGCCTGCACACCACGCTTGGCTATATCCACCGGGTCCATGCCGGTATTTGAATCAAAGCAATCCACATTGACCCGCTTGGCCAGTGTTTTGAGCTGATCTATAGCGGCGGGGCGGTAGACATCGGCGGGAATGAGATAGGTCTTCTTCCCCCAGGTTTTGATGCGTGCGGCCAGTTTTGCGGCGGTGGTAGTTTTGCCGCCTCCTTGCAGCCCAACGATCATAATAGTCGTCAGACCATTTGGATTTTGGGTGAGTTGATGGTTCTCATCGCCCATCATGCTAATCAGCTCATCCCGCACGATCTTGATAAACTGCTGGCTCGGATTGAGCGCATTTTGCACCTCGCTGCCCAAGGCTCTGCTCTTCAATTTTTTGAGGAAAACACTGACCACCCTATAGTTGACGTCAGCTTCAAGCAGGGCTACCTTGACCTCACGCACAGCAGCACTTACATTTTCATCGGTTAATACACCCTTGCCGCTCATCTTGCGGAAGGTTCCCTGCAATTTTTCCTGTAAATTATCAAACATCTTTTTTCACTGATAGAGGAGATGGGGGTAAGGACAAGGTTCTCTGTAGTTTCCCTGAGTTATCAAGCGATGCCCTTGAAGGCATTGTACTCGAAAAATTATGCTTGAAAAACAAGAGGCATCAAATATCCCAATAATCAGTGGTGATCTAAAGCACCCCAAGTACTCCTCAGAGAAGAAAGCGCTGCATTGCTGGAGTGTAGCTGGTGGTAAATGCTGACCAGATCAAGCCTGGTGCGGTCTCTCAAGTCCACCGCATTATGGTAGGGACTCTCATCTCGGTTTTGCCTCTCCATAGATAGGGTAGCCGGCTGTGCAGCGGCAATGGCGATCACATTGCCTGACTCTTGGCAGTCGAGACGCAAAACGCTGTAGCCTAGCAGGCTCTTCAATCTATCAATGATTGGCGAGGCGTTGTGAGACCAGAGGTTGACCACCAACAATCCCCTCTCGCGCAATAATTTTGCACAATTGTACAGGGTTTGCTCGTTCTGGAGTACCGGTGATGGACCGCTGGGAGTAAAGACATCGATAAAAATCAGATCGCAAGGGTATGCTCTATCAGCTTTCAAGTAGTCGAGACAGTCGGCAATATGCACTCGTAAACGCTCATCGGGACCAAAATCAAAGAATGCTCTGGCCACTTGGGCTACCTGAGGGCGTAGTTCGACTGTATCTACCGTGCACTTGGGAAAGTGGTGATGGATAAATCGGGGCAGGCTTCCGCCCCCCAGACCGAGCGACAGCACCCGCTGTGGTTGGGGCAAAAAACACAATGCCGCACACATGAAACGCTGGTATTCCAGCACCAAGCGCTGCGGTTCTCTGATAGACATACAGCTCTGCTGTGCGCTGGTGCCAAAGTGCAGGCTGCGGTACAAACTGCTCTCGACAACCTCGATCACGCCGTATCTATCACGCACGGCATGAATCAGTTTTTTGCCGTAGCGACTTTTATGAAAGAACATAACACCTGAGGTAGCTCAAAGTTTGCGCTTGTGGTTGTTGAGCATTTACAATTTGCGATTCACAAAAAAGGCCCGTACCGGCGAATAGACAAAAAATTCTCCTGTACCAATTCCTTTAACCCGCCAATAGAAGGTTTGGTTTGTATTGCCACCGCCTATCCGCAAGAGCCCAATCTTTTTTTCTGCGGAGAGGGCGGTTATGGTGGTATCTTGCACCGGATCGCCCAGAGGTAATTGGAAAATGGTATCAGCGGATTTGAAATTCTTATCGCTGGATATTTCAATGAAAAATTCGGTGTGCTTTGTGCTGCGCCAACGGAAGGTCAGGTCGCTATTGGCGGCAATATTGTCGTTTTCTTGAGGGTAGACCAGTGCAATATCATAAAAATTTATCCAATTACTAGTCCTCTTGCGGTTGTTCTCTAGTTTAGTATCTGGTATGAAACGGCCAGGGTCCACCACCCCCTCGGCAAAGTAGCGCCCCGTCTGGTACCGAGAGTCAAGGAGAACTGGAATCTCCAAAAATTTACTCTCTCCGGGAGAGAGCAGCTCTATATTTCCCTTGGAGATCATATCACCGCCCTTCCTTCCGAGCAGAAATTCGAGAACCATATACAGCTCCCACTGCACATTTTTGACTATGTCTCCCCCCTGATTGCTGATGGTTAGGAGCACAGATGAGCTCTCTCCCCGTAAAATCTCTGTTCTGCTGATACTAATTTCAGATACCAGCAGATCAGGAGCAGCAAAGCCTTCATCTTCGCTTATTTCATTGAGATTGATAATGCTCTGCAGGGGTACTTGGTTGGAAGTTTGCTTATGGTCCACAACGACAAATAGAGCATGCTCGGCCTCAGGGCTAGAGAAAATGGTGCGCTCTTTTGAATCAGAGAGAACGCCTTGCACACGGTAGTTGCCACCGAGAGTGATTTGTTTTTTGATCGGAATAATTGTACTCCCTTCCTCACCAGGGGGCACTTTCACCCGGCCCCCACCAACGCTAATGGTAGTCTCTTCTGGGGTATGTATCTCAACGCGGGTACCCACTACCCGGGTCTGCTGGCCAAGGTTGCGGATGTGTAGCTCTATGAGCTGTGTTTCGCCAAGTTCGATTCGCTCTTCTGCTATTTCAATTTTGGTGATGCGTAGCTCGGCGAACAGCAAGGGCGGCGAGCAGAGCAGTGCTGCGACCACTGTGCAGATCAGTACCCGGCAGATAGAAGGCAAGAAGTGGAAAAAGGGCAAAGGGGAGATAGGCATTATTGATCTCCTTCTTCTGGATGTATAGCCACATTCTCAAAATAGAGTATGCCGGCACTCTCCACTGCCACTACCAAATCTTTGTCGCCATCGCTGTCCAAATCAACTGCGGTAGGAAAAGACCCCATGGGAAAGGTGTAATCTTTGGGGAGGTAGCTCGGGCGTGGTTTCCACTGCATCTCCTCTCCACCAGCCCCGCTACTACTGCTATTGTTTTTGCTGCTCTGGAATATCATCACCCCGCCGGATTCTGAGCCGATGAGCATTTCTGGTATGTCATCATTGTTGAGGTCAATAAAAGTCGGCGTTGAAGAGAGCCCGCTGTCAAACCGCAAAAAATCACGGCTATGCACGACATACTCTATTTTTGGGGCTTGCCGATTGCTACGCAGCACCGTTAGCTTGCCGGTGATACTGCCAGATATAATCTCAAGTTCCATGGTGTTTGGTATCCTATAGGTGGAAGGTTTGGCATTCAACCCCAGACGAAAATTGCGAAAAACATCGCTGCGATAGTGAAATTCAGGCTTTTCCTTGGTGCCTTTGTTTTCAAAATAGAGCAAGCGCCCACTTTCTGTACCGGCGATAATGTCTAAATCGCCATCGCCATTCAGGTCAACAAACTCTGGTGCGGTGTTGACCGCAGAACTGGGCACTGGAAGCTCTTCAAACCTATCTTCAAATAATCGCTCTTGCGCAGAGCCTATGTTGCGGTAGAGGCGTATCTTCCCCCTATGGCTCCCCACCACCAGATCATAGTCTCCATCGGCGTCAATATCGCCGAAAGAAGGTACGGGGCGGCTGTAGTCAAGGGAGCTCAAGATAGATTCATATGTCGGGATGAAAACGGGGTTGAGGACCTGTTTTGAAAGCTCCTCCTCCACCGCCTCATCGCCTCTGGCATTGACCAGATAAGCAATACGCAGCAGTTCATCTTTCTCCAATTTGCGGCTGTATTCCTGAGTGAATAAGAGTATGTCTCCGTTGGCATCACCCAACAAGAGGTCTTGATCACCATCACCATTGATGTCAACAAAATAGGGCGCGGCATTGGGTACCCGATTGTAGTTGAACACATAAGGCAGCGGGCTAAGCTCGTTTTTGAGGACATAGATCGATGCATTTGGATCCTCCAGACTGCCCACCACTTCATCTGTTGTATCTGTGAACAAGTTCTCTTGAGAGAAATTTTTGTGATTGATCAGGTACAGCTCGCCTTGTTCATTGCCCATGAAGAGGGTAGGTTTTCCGTTTTTGTTCCAATCAAACATGGCTGGAATGACTTTTTGCAATCCCTCAATAGATTCAAGGGGGTAATTGGGCTCTGCTTTGCCAAAGACCGTGCTACGCTCTGTGCTCTGGTTGCTAAATTGGAGCAGGGCATCACCACCTTCATCGATCTGGCGAAATCCAAAGAGTATATCCGCCTTGCCATCACCATTCATGTCGGCAATTCTGGGGTAGACCTGTTCTTCTTGCAACCGTTCATTCAAGGGCAAGTCTTGCAGCTGCCATTCGGGAAACTCTTTTTGACCGGTGTTGAGCAGATACAACAAGCCTATATTGCTAGTACCCACCAGCAAATCAAGCAGTCCATCTTGATTGAGATCACCCAGCTCAGGGGCAGCATTTTCCATAGCGACGGTAGGCACAAGATTATCCGAGATAGTCTCCAGTTGGAGCACGCCCTTTTCATCATAGCCATTATTGCGATAGAGGCTTATATTCCCAGCTTTCTCGCCAATGATGAGGTCTTGATCACCGTCTCCATCAACATCGCCAGCAGTGACCTTGCTCTCTGCGCCGTGCACCACCAGTTTGCGGAATTTGAGCAAATTTTCATCGACATTCCAGAATACGCGCTCTTCCAAATAGGTACGATTCTCAAAGTATTCCAGCTTGTTGCTCACCCCGCCAATGAGAACATCGGGGCGCTCATCGCCGTTGAGGTCGGCAAAGGTAGGTGCTGATTGGCCGCCGGCGTCTATCCCCTGAAAATAGGGGTTGACCTCGATCCACTCTGGTTTTAACAGGGAACCTGTGTTTTCAAAATAGGCAAAGGTGCCCAACCTTTGTCCGCTGATAATATCCATATCTCCATCTTGATCCCAGTCGATCAGATCTGGGGTGGCGTTATAGCCATCGGACAGCGTGGCAATGAGCAGTGGTTTTGTGCCTACCTCCATCTCCTGCTGGCTGCCGGTATTGAAATAGAGGAAAATCCGCCCATCGGCATTGCCGATAATCAGGTCGATGAGTTGATCCTGGTTGACATCGAAAAAAGTGGGAGTAAGCCGCGCCCCGTGCCGCTTTCCTACCCCCATAAAGTCTGTGCTCTCTTGCTCAAATTCGGGATTGAGCGAATTGCCCACATTGCGGAAAAACCACAAAAATCCCTCTGAGTTCCCAACAACCAGGTCTAGGTCTCCATCATTATCTATATCCACCAGCGCTGGCGCAGAGTGATCCCCCACATCTAAAATCTCTTTTGCAGGACGCATTTTGCCATCAACGGGTTTTTTGACTATGCCAGTAATAGCATTGTGCACCGCTTTAAATTCTGCTCGATCGGCACTACCAATGTTTTCAAAGTAGGAGAAGGTGCCGTAGCGGTTGCCCATGATCAAGTCTAGGTCTCCATCATGATCCAAATCTCCTAGGGTCGGTTTGGCATAGGTCTGCTCTTGAAAGAATGTGAGCTGTAGCGTACCGTCTATAAGGGCATAGTAGGAGGGCTTCCATTCGTACCGGTAGAGTTGAGCCTCGGCTCTGCTTGTTGCCCCGATAAACAGATACAGCAGGCATATCGCCGCCCACGCCCTGTTGCACAATCTATATTCTCGCATAGCGTATATTTTGCGTGGTCATAGTGTATTCCAGGCTGGCTTGAAGGTGCCACATACACCAAAGGCACCAAGCACCAAAAGACATTCAAAAAATAGGCCTTATTTTCATAGCATATCCCTGATGTCTAGAGTATTACAAGTTGATGCCGTTCTGGTATGTGCCGCCATGATCTGGGGGTTCAGTTATGTGGTGCAGAGCCTAGCCATGAAAAGCTTGGGACCCTTTACCTTCACTGGGTTGCGTTTTCTGCTAGCAGCAGCGGTGCTTTTGCCGGTGGTCTATAAACGGGCATACCAGCAAGGCACAGCGATCACCCCCCGCCTCTACTTTCAGGCAAGCGTCTCGGGCATACTGCTCTTTGCGGGGGTGGTTCTCCAGCAAATAGGCATAATCTACACCAGCGTGGCTAATGCGGGCTTCATCACCGGCTTGTACCTTATTGTGGTGCCTGTACTCAATGCTGTGATCTATAATATTGCCATTTCCTCTGAGGTATGGATAGCAGCAGGCTTGGCTTTACTGGGGCTATACCTTATCAGTTTTGGGGAATTGGGCTGGAGTGCCAGTGGCTTTGGCGGGCTTACCCTGGGTGATGCCATAGTGGGAGTTTCAGTGATCTTTTGGTCTTTGCACATGATTTATACCGAAAAGGTATCCCCCCGACACGATACCTACAGCCTGGCCACTCTGCAGTTTTTTATCTGTGGTGTACTAGGGTGCTTTTTTGGGCTTCTTTTTGAGAGAACAAGTTGGGATATGATTGAGGCCTCATACCACAACATACTCTACGGCGGGGTGGTCGCCGTTGCGATTGGTTTTACTCTGCAAATTTATGGACAATCGAAAGCACCGGCGCACCATGTTGCCTTTTTGCTCAGCCTTGAGGTAGTATTTGCAGTAATTAGCGGGTATATCTTTCTGGGCGAGCGCCTCTCTGCACTCAATCTGATCGGGGGTGCGATCATATTTTTTGCCATAATCTTTGTACAAATTGCCAGAATTGTCCAGGCACACTAAAGAATCGATGATCAAAGGCATAGCATGAAACCAGCAGGTGTTAAAATTTGCGGGATTACCCAGCCACAACAGGCAGAGTCGATCAGCCTGCTGGGTGTTGGAGCGCTTGGCTATGTGCTACATGAGCCTTCGCCGCGTTATGTTGCCCCGCATATTGTGGCAGAGTGCCGCCGTGCCGCCACCCCTTTTTGTGCGCAGGTCGCGGTGGTAGTGGATAAGAGCACAGATGAGCTGCGTGATATACAGCGGCTGACGGGGATCACTCACTTTCAGCTCCATGGTAGCGAATCGCCAGAGTACTGCCGTGCCTTGAGCGAGATGGGCATATCTTGGATAAAGGCTTTTCGGGTTGGTACAGATTTTGATTATTCCTGTTTGGAGTTATACCCTGATGATACCTTTTTGCTTGATGCCTGGTCGGCCAATGCCCATGGGGGGACTGGGGTCTGCTTGGACTGGAGTGCACTGCAAAGCCTCAGTGAACGCTACCGCATCATCTTAGCTGGGGGCTTGCGGGCGGATAATGCAAAAATAGCCCTCTCGCAATGCACCCCTATCGGGCTTGATGTTTCCTCGGGGGTCGAGTCGGCACCAGGGGTAAAATGTATAGCCGAGGTCATGCGTTTTCTTAGCGCACTTGAGGAGTGTGCATGAGGTTGTGGGGCACACTAGGAGCAATTTTTCTCGAGAATAAGCAATGAATACTACCGCCGAGAACAACTTTGAGCTGATCGCGCCACAAATGCAGCGTTTGTCGACAGCTCTTTTTGATAATTTGGATACAGATGTGCCGCTGGTGAGCCAAATTGCCGAGTACATACTGAGCTCTGGTGGCAAGCGTCTGCGCCCAATGCTGGTGTTTCTGACCGGTGGTATGTTTGGCAATACCGATCCAAAGTTAGACACCATAGCATGCGCCATCGAATATATCCACACCGCCACCCTGTTGCACGATGATGTGGTCGACCGTGCAGACCTGCGCCGCCACCGCAAAACTGTTAATACCATTTGGGGTAATGAGAGCGCTATCCTGGTGGGCGATTACCTCTATTCTCGGGCGCTTTCGCTGCTGTCGGACTTGCAGAAGCCAGAGCTGATGAAACTGATTACAGATACCACTACTCGCATTGCCGAAGGAGAAATCTTTCAGCTCGTGCGTGGGTATGATGACACCGCCGAGGAGCACTACATTACCATCATTACCCGCAAGACAGCTAGCCTGCTGGGGGCGGCCATGGGTATGAGTGCCCTTCTCTCAGGCGCATCTCAAGAGTTGCAAAAACTGACCTATGAATACGGCGTGCAGATAGGCCAGGCCTTTCAGGTGGTTGATGATATAATGGACGTCTCTGGCGAACAAGAAAAGATAGGTAAGCCGGTAGGCACTGATATTCGAGAGGGAAAGGTTACTCTACCCTTCATTCTCCTGCTCAAAAAATGCTCGCCTGAGGAAAAAAACAAACTGTTTGCCTTGTTGCGAAACACAGAACTGAGTGAAGGAGAGGTAGCCGAGTTTATGCGCCTGCTACAGCATTACGATATTCTCACCGACGCCTTCTCCTATGCCACCACAATTTTGCAAAATGCAAAAGAAAAAGCACGCCACTTTCCGCAGAACGAATTTACTGCTACCATAGCAATGGCTGCAGAGTATATCAGTACACGCAAGCATTAGAATAGGTTTCACAAAAGTGTATTCACTACATTCTTTCACTCACGAAAACACGGGATGTCCCTTTACGTCACAGAGCCATAGCCTATGAACCCCACCTCGCACTCCATTGGGAATAACAGTGCCAAAAAAGATCTATTCTACTATATTCTAGAAAATTCAGATGATATCATCATAATTACTGACACCAAGGGGTGCATTACGCAGCTCAATGCCTGTGCGCAAAAAGTGCTCTTACGCTCTGATGCGATCGGGCGTCCACTCGATGAGCTCTTGCAGGGAACAAAAGTCGCAGATGAAGACTTCTCGCACAGATTTTTGTACACTTCAGAACACTATGTCTCTTGTTCTCTACATGGTATCGGTGAGTTGACGGTAAAAGTTCATGTCAATCCGGTGTTTGAAGATGTCGCGCAACAGCAGCTCCTTGGGTTTTGTTTTACGATTTACCAAGGAGAGATAACCCAGTTTTTTGAAGAAAAAGGAGAACATGCAACGCTTTATGATGTGCTGAATAATCTTATTAAACGAATAGAAGATCCAATGTTGGTTATCTCTGACAAGCTGTGCACCCTCTCGCGCAAGTTGGACCAGAGCCCTGATACAAGCGTTCAGAATACAGCCACTACGAGTAGTGGTGCCCTCAAGAGTATTACCTTTGCCAAGGATCAAATATGGCAGCTGCTCTCAGAACTCAAAAAAGAGCACAGCCAAACCTTTAATGACAACTCATTTTTAGAGAGCTACCCCATTGGGCAGACCGCAAACCTACTCAAAAATTTTCGCAAAAGCCTGCGCAAGAGCATCAGGGTAAATGTGGATTCTGCTGCCCATTCATCGGTAGTCAGCATTGGCAAAGAGGCTTTGAACTGTCTGCAGCGCGTTTTGGATCACGTCGATACCATGCGCCAGGAAAATACCGAAATACTACTTGAGCTAGGCGTTCTTGAAGACCGCAAGCAGGGGTGCTTTACCTTTGTGTTTCGCCCCTCAGATCAGTGGCACACAGAGGAGGCAAAACTTAACCTCAAAGTCATCGAACACCTGACCGAGGCAGTGAAAGGACACCTAAGCGTGGACAAAGAGACAGGTGATGGCGAGCAGCGCATTCGCATAACCCTCAATTTTTCCTCGGTACGCCAAGATTCTTCAATCTCTCGGGTGCGCATACTCAACATTGCGCAGTCTCCTGCCATATTGGAAAGCACCGCCGCAGCGGTCAAAGAGCAAACCCAAGTGTTTTATGACTTCCAGTCTATTGATACCATGGTATCTGCCTCGGCAATGATAGCTACTTACAAGCCACACCTGATCGTTATAGATGCAAAGTTAGATACAGAAAAAGTGCTCACCGATTTTCTGCGTGAAATATCCCTCTCTCAGGAACATATCACCATAGTCATCATCAGCGAGGCACCCCTGCCCCTTGAGCATCGGTTGTATGACGCCGGTAAATATGTAAGAGATTTTATCAACCTTGCTCACGATAACATCAACTTGAAGTTGGGGACACATATCAAGAATTGCGAGCATATCATAGAACTCTCCAAGCGCGCCAAGAATGCGCATGTCCAATCAATTACCGATGGCTTGACTGGACTGTTCAACCGCCGATACTTTGACCGAGTGGCTCAGATCGAGTTGGATAAGGCGTTTCGGTATAAGAGCGATATTTCTATGATCATCATAGACGTGGATAGCTTTAAGCATTACAATGATACCAACGGACATATCTTTGGTGATCAGGTCTTGCGACAATTTGCTATTGCATTGAAAAATCAGGTCCGTTTTGGTGATATAGTAGCGCGTTTTGGCGGCGAAGAATTTGTAGTTCTGTTGCCCGGAACCAACCCAGTTATGGCTGCCAAGGTTGCCGAAAAGCTGCGCCGAGAAATCGAAAAACAAAAATTTACCGCAGAGGAGAAGCAACCACTAGGTCGGATTACCGCTAGTTTTGGGGTGAGCAGCTTTGGCTTTGATGGCAACACCCCAAATGAGCTGATCAGCGCCGCAGATGAACGGCTTTATCAGGCCAAATCCCTGGGCAGGAACAGGGTTTGTGCCGCACCTGATGCAGAATCTACATGATGTCTAGCAAAGATACTCTATCAAGAGTATGAATAATCCACAGCATAAATAGAAGGATATACCTTATGGTACGCACTATACTTCTGGCAACATTCCTTGGTTTTTTGCTTGTCTCTTGTGCCGGCAAACCCAAGGTACCTCCTCCCCCTAGCCCGACTGCAGAGCAGCAAACAGAAAAAGAAACAAAACAAGATCAGGAGCCAGAAGTAGCTCTGGGCATGGTCACCGAGGCAGCAGATTCTGCACGGGTTTTTGCCTCTGATGATCTCTACGAAACCCAAAATAATTGGGAGGACCTCCTCCAGTCCATCGCCGCCTCACAGGGATTTTTCGCCAAAAAACCAAAGCTAGAGTATGAGTACGGCGATCAACGCTATTCTGGAGCAGAGCTGATAGAATCTTTGGAGCTGTTCAAAACAACACTTCTCGAGGCAGATAACTCTGCAGACTTTCTCGCCGCATTCCACGAGAAATTCATGGTGTTGCAATCCCCTGGTGCAGATGAGAATGGGAGTGTGCTCTTCACCGGTTACTACGAGCCGTTAATCTCTGTTTCATCGAAAAAAAGTCAAGAATTCGCTACGCCAGCTTATACCAAGCCAAAGGATTTGCGCAGCATCAGGCTGGAGCAGTTTCGCCCAGAACTGCGAGGGCATTCGATCGTCTACCGCCTTGATGGCCAGAAACCAGTGCCCTACTACTCACGCCGTGAGATCATGCAAAACCAAGTGCTTGCCAACAAGGCGAGTCCCATTGCTTGGTTCACTGATCCGGTTGACCTATTTTTCTTGCAAATACAAGGATCAGGCACTGTAGTTTTTGAAGACGGGTCTCAAGCACGGCTCGGGTATGCCGGCAGCAACGGACGCCCTTATTCCAGCATAGGCAAATTGTTGATCGCCGAGGGAGTGCTGAGCGCAGAGACCGCCTCTATGCAGAGCATACGCCAGTACCTCAAGGATAATCCACAAGAGATCGAACGCGTCTTATACCACAATCAAAGCTATACCTTTTTTGAAAAACAACCGATCAAACATGGTCCTTTGGGCAGTATCAATGTGCATCTAACGCCACAGCGTTCAATAGCCACTGACTATCGTATTTTTCCCAAAGGTGCTCTAGCCTTTATCCGTACCAAGGTGCCAAACTGCAATGATGCAGGCCTATGCCAAGGCACCAAAGAGGTGCGGCGTTTTGTGCTCAATCAGGATACCGGTGGTGCGATACGGGGCTTTGGTCGGGCAGATCTGTTCTGGGGACTTGGAGCACAAGCCGAGGCCTCTGCCGGCAAAATGAACTACAGCGGTGAGCTGTATTTTATCGTGGCGAAAAAAGAGTATCTGAGCACCGCCGGAGAGACCAGTGCCACACAAGGCTAGTACAGCTGAGCTGAGCAGTAAGACAGAGGAGATCGAGGATATGGATACCACCGAAAATTGGTGCGAGTTGGTCTTGCGCGCCAATCACAAACTCGAACAGCATATCTACACCACACTGTGGATCAGCGATCTGCACGGAGAAGGCAATCGTTTTGTCGATATACTGCGCGGACGCTTTGGGGTCCTCTTCCAAACATGCCGTGAGGCATTGCCTAGCGCCTTTACCGAAGGCAAAATTGACTATATCTGCCGCATAGTAGAGCAGAAAGAATACTTTTATAACCCCGCCTTTCCCATGGTAGAGCAAGATGTTATCCTCTGCCTCTGCGACATACTCAAATACAAAGCCAAAAGCTCGCCGCAGAAGTTGGATAAGCTGCACTTTCGCTTTCGCTCGACCATCATGGATCTCATCTATGGGAATATCCGGGCGCACCATTTAGTTTTTGAGGAACCAATCATCACCCGCCTCTTCTTGCGTGAGTTATGCAAGCTGGTCTTGCGCATTCTGCTTGATCGTATGGTAGTTCTCGGTGATATATTTGACCGTGGACCCGAGCCAGACCGTATAGTGCGTATCCTCAAGCGTATTTCGCGTGAGCGCGTACTTGCCTTGGTGCTGGGCAACCACGATGTCTTGTGGATGGGCGCGTGCGGGGGAAGCCTCTCGCTTATTGCCGAGGTAATGCGCATTACCTGCCGCTACTCACACTTGGCCTTGCTTGATCGCTTGAAAATAGACTATAGCAGGTTGCAAGACTTTGCCGTACGAACCTATCCTGCAGAAAACATTACCGGCAACTTCAAAGCCAAGCAAGCCGATTCCAAAAGCATGGAAAAAGCACTGGCGATCATACAATTTAAGCTAGAAGAGGCTTGTATTCGGCGTCGCCCAGACTATGCCATGGATTCTCGGCTGTACCTGAATAGCCTGGCGCAACAGCTCTCCCGGCAAGACTACAGTGGGCTCACTGATACCCACTTTCCGACCATTGATCCTAATGACCCGCTGCGCCTTTCCCCAGAAGAGCAAGAGATTATAGACGACTTGTGCCAGCAGTTTATGCACAATACCGCTCTTAAGTCGATCATGCGCATCTTCTTTGAAGAAGGCAAATCCTACTATATCCATGATACGCTGCTGAACGTGCACGCCCTGATACCCTCAGATGAAAGCGGTGAGTTCAGCAGTTTTTGCGGCTATAAGGGCAAGGCTCTGCTTGATTATGTACAAGCGGTGATCAATCGCGTTGGCAAGGCTTATCTAGCCGGAAAGACGGCTGATCA
Source organism: Nanipora kamurai (assembly GCA_036872915.1). Lineage (NCBI taxonomy): Eukaryota > Metazoa > Cnidaria > Anthozoa > Scleralcyonacea > Helioporidae > Nanipora > Nanipora kamurai. The sequence goes on along the minus strand of JBAHVQ010183595.1, from coordinate 43,532 downwards.
ACAGGATACCGACTTTATCTTCTACCTCTGGTGCGGACCTCGCTCACCACTTTTTGGCAAAGATGCCATGAAAACCTTTGAACGTTATTTCCTCTCTGATAAGGCAACCCACAAAGAGAACACGCTGCATTGGGAAAACAACCTGAAATCTCCAGCTTTTCAAGAGAAGATCAAAGCAGAGTTTGGAGTGGAGAGGGTTGTCTTTGGGCATACTCCCCGCAATATAGAGAAGGGGCAGCGTATGGCATCGGCAGATGGCTTTGCAATCAACATAGACGGCGGCTTTGCCGAGGCCTATCTCGATCGGGGGCACGCCCTGATCGAAACCCCAACCCGCCTCTATGGGATTATCCTGCCGACCCCAGAAGAGCAGCGAAGCGCCGAGAGATGCCATGCTGTGAAAACACCAGGTGTTGAGGTAATCCTTGAGTATCCAGCTCCCAAAAAACTCAAGAATATCGCCTCGGGCAGAAGATGGCGCAAGACAAAGGCAGAAATCTTGGCCAACCTCTCCTCTTTGGCTTAGTTTTGCAAGCGCAAGCACCCGTGTCTGCAAGCACTGCTCCACCACTGGCAGAAACTCCGCTGCTTGTGGCCACCGGCATTAGCAAGAGTTTTGGTTTCCGCCGGGTGCTAGAGTCGGTGGACCTTCGCCTGGATTATGGCACTTTTGCTGTGATGATGGGGCATAACGGCTGCGGAAAGTCAACCTTGCTACAGATTTTATCGGGTGTGAGCACAGCAGATTCTGGCACTATTTGGCTGGATCCACAGTCCTACCCACCAAAGTTGGGTGCTCAATCTGTGGTATTCGTGCTAGCCCATGCCCCACGCCTGTATCCAGATCTTACACCAGTTGAAAATATCGATTTTTTCTTATGCCTCTACGCACGGCGAGTTTCAGCGCAAGCGATTATCGCAGCCCTTGCACTTTCTCGTTTGGAACAGGTAGCCCACCTCCCCCTGAAGACTTTTAGCTATGGCATGACCAAGCGGGTGTCCTTGGCACTCATTCGTTTGCTCCAGCCCAAGCTGCTCCTCCTCGATGAACCCTATAGCGGACTCGATGCGCAATCACTGGAAGACCTCAACGCCTATCTGATCGAGTTTGTCGGTGCTGGCAATACGGTGCTCGCCATCACCCATCAACCCGAGCTGTGCCCCCCCACCGCATTAGAACTGTTCACCCTCCAACAGGGGAGAGTGCAGCACACCACCGCAGATCAGCCCACCACCCCACAGCAGATTCGCTCCATTTTTGTAGCCTCTAATGCCAAGTGCTCTCCACAAGTTGCCTCCCATACCCCTCGCTAGGCTCTCGTATGTATCTGCAACTGCTAGCACTCTTGCGCAAAGAATGGCTCCTGAACATAAAAAAACCAGAGCTCTACATCTCCACCATTTTTTTTTGCATTACCATACTGCTGATCTTCAACTTCACGCAAAGTAGCGACGCACAAGACCCCAGCCAAGCCGGGGTATATTGGATTACCTTCTTTTTGGGGGGAATTATTGGGCTGAACCGATCGCTTATTCTGGATAAAACAAACGGCTGCCTTGAGGCTATTCTTGCTGCACCGATCACACCCACCTGCCTATTTTTGAGCAAGATCATCGGCAATGCTCTGTTTTTGTTGGTTGCCCAACTCACGCTTATTCCCATCTATGCCCTTTTTTTCGAGGAGCGCCTATGGGAAGTATTGCTCTTATTTTATCCACTTTGTGTTCTGGTGACGCTGGGATTTAGTGCTGTGGGCACCCTAGCTTCGGCATTGGTCGCCGAATTACGTTTTCAAGAGGTCTTGCTCCCCCTGCTCCTCTTTCCGCTGCTCATTCCGCTTTTGCTCTGCGCTATCTCACTCACCGATGCGATCATTCTGCAAGAGGATATTTTTCGCTCCGATTGGCTAAAACTCCTCGCCATCTACGACCTCATTTTTTTTGCAGCATCTTACCTTCTGTACGAATTTGTGGTAGGCTCAGCTTAAAGTGATCGCAATTCTGTTTGTATCCCATGCTCAAAAGATACGCATGGGCGGGGTGGCCGCCACAAGGCTGTTTGCAACGCATGAATACCACCAGCGGCAAACTGAACCTGGTCTACCCAAACTTGAGCTGCAAAAATTATTTTTACAACCTTTGGTATGAAACCCATAAGCCTCACACAAGAGGTACAAAAATCAATCGCTGAAAGCGTGCTCTGCTGGTTGGCTACCACCAACGCACAGGGGTGCCCAAGTGTCTCACCCAAAGAGATATTTTGTAGCTTTGGAGACCAAGAGCTGATCATAGCCAATATCGCCTCGCCAAACAGCCTAGCGAATATAGCCGCTAATCCGCAGGTCTGCCTAAGCGTTTTGCATATCTTCAAACAAAAGGGGTTCAAAATATACGGACAAGCGCAGTACAGCACAAAAGATACAGCCGAGGATAGCATAGGCTATGAACAACGCTATCGAAAGTTGCGGGCACTAGCCGGTGAAGGCTACCCCATAGGGGGTATAATACGGGTTGCTCCCTCTGCTGTTGCGGTGCTCCAAGCCCCCAGTTATAGGCTCTTTCCTGAAATGAGCGAGGAAGAACGGGTGCTAGCAGCACGCCGCACCTATGGGGTCTAGTTTCTCAAATCTATCAAGGTACACTCTTTAGCCAGAGGTATTAGCCGGGCTTATTTTTCATGAATACAACTCTCAAATTAACGAAAATCACCAGATTAACCGGTTTTGCGAGCATTATCCTCATCGCGCTGGCCGGATACATCGTGTTTTATGCCACTCCGATCGAATACTACCAGGGTATTGCCCAGAAGATCATGTATATCCATGTGCCCTCTGTATTGATGGCATACCTTGCTTTTTTGCTCTGTTTTGTCTGCTCAATAGCCTATTTGCGCTCCAAAAAGGAGAGTTTTGATATAGTCGCCGCCGCCGCCGCCGAGCTGGGTGCATTGTTGATGGCCATCTGCCTCATTACCGGGAGTATCTGGGGGAAACCCACTTGGAATACCTATTGGACTTGGGATGCACGCCTGACCATCTCTTTGATCGTATTTCTGATTTTTTCGGGCTATTGCTTGTTCCGTGCCTTTGCTGGCAAGGGGTTAGAATCGGCGACCGCCGCTGCGGTGGTGGCTATTATTGGCTTTCTTTCGGTACCGCTTAACCACATGGCGGTCACCTGGTGGCGCACCTTGCACCAGCCTTCCACCGTCTTTAGTCGTGGGAATAGCATGTCGCCAGAATTTGCCTTTGCCCTCTGGTGGAGTGTGGCGGCCTTTTTTGCCCTCTTTTTATACCTGCTGTTGCTGCGTATCAGCCTCGAGCGTCTGCAACGCCGAGAACTTCAATCCCGCGCCAACATAATGCTATGATCGCCAACTCAGAATTTGTAATTGCAGCCTACGCCATTACCGGCGGTGCCCTTTTGCTCTATTGCGGATTGCTCTGGTACAAGCTCAGTGCCTTAGCAGACAAGACCGAAACCACTAGAACATAACCATAACTACAGCAACTACTTCATCAGCACAACACTATCATGCGTCGCCCCAAACGAAATAAAATCATCATGCTCCTGGGTGGAGCCAGCGTTCTTACTGTACTTTTCGGGCTGTTCATCTCGATCAGCAGCACTAATACTACCTACTACCACAATCCAAATGAGGTGCTCGAAAACCCAGATCAGTTTTCTTCAAAAAATATCCGGGTCATGGGGCTAGTGCAGAGCGGTAGCGTCAAATGGAATGCAAATGAACTGAGCCTACAGTTTCAAATTACCGAGGACGGCAAACGCTTTGTATCTGTTGATTACCGCGGCATCAAGCCGGATATGTTCCGTCAGGGACAAGGCGTGGTTGCCGAGGGTCGCTTTGAAAATGGCGTTTTCATGAGCGACCGACTGCTGGTAAAACACAGTGAAGAATATAAAACCAAAGAGCATGCCCTAGCCAAAGAGAAATACCTACAATCGCTACAGTCTTCTTCCTAACACTTTCCCCTTGAGTATTATTTCGATGCTAGCACATTCTGATTGGAGCCTGGTGCTTATCGGCATGATGGGTGCCGGTAAGTCGACCGTGGGGCGAAAACTTGCAGCAGCGCGGCACAAAGACTTTGTCGATACCGATAAAAGCATAGAGATCGATCAAGGGGTCTCCATTTCACAAATGTTTGAACTCTCTGGAGAGGAATTTTTTCGGCAACGGGAAACCGAGCTATTGCGGAGTTATGTTGGGCGAGGAAACACCATAATCGCCACTGGAGGCGGGATTATCTGCCGGGCAGAAAACCGAAAATTGCTGGCGCAGATAGGTCTACGGGTGTACATCAAGCTTTCCTTTGAAACCATTTTAGAGCGGGTAACCCGCAACACCAAGCGACCGCTGGTGCGCACCGCAAACCCAGAGGAAAGCCTACGCAAGATATACGAAGAGCGTGAGCACCTCTACGCAGAATCAGCGGATATTGTCTTTAACACAGAGGGGAAATCTTTTAGCCGGAGTATCAAAGAGCTGAGCGAACTGATCATCGATTTTTATGCCCACCAGACACTCAATCGCAAGCATGAAACTCTACGAAGAACTTGAACAGCGTGGATTTATAGACCAAATTACTGATCCCCAGCTTAAAGACTTGCTCAATGCGGGGAGCCTTGAGGGCGGTATTTGCTTTTATGTGGGCTTTGACCCCACTGCCGATAGCCTGCATGTGGGGCAGCTTGCCGTGTTCAACCTGATGCGATTTTTGCAAAAGGGCGGGCATACCCCCATAGGTTTGATGGGTGGTGCCACCGGTATGATTGGCGATCCGAGCGGTAAAGACAGCGAGCGTACCCTGCTCACACCAGAGCAGATGGCGCACAACATAGCCGCTATTCGCCGGCAGATGGAACGCTTTTTAGACTTTGAAAGCGGCAACAAAGCAATTTTCGCCAATAACTACGACTGGACGGCACCCTGGAGCTTTATCGAATTTCTGCGTGAAATAGGCAAAAATTTTTCTGTCAATCAGATGATAGTCCGTGATTCTGTGCGTTCACGGCTAGAGGGAGATCTGGGCATTACCTATACCGAGTTTAGCTATATGCTCCTGCAGGCGTTCGACTTTTTACAGCTCTACCAAGATCATGGTTGCACTCTTCAGCTCGGTGGCTCTGATCAATGGGGGAATATTGTCTCTGGGATCGACTTGATACGGCGCAAAACTCAGGGTAAGGCCTATGGTCTCACCATGCCACTGGTCACCAAGTCTGATGGCAGCAAATTTGGCAAGTCTGCCTCAAATGCGGTGTGGCTAAGCGCTGAAAAAACGCTCCCCTACGAGTTTTACCAGTTTTTCCTGCGTCAGGACGATGCCGATGTGGGCAAATTGCTGCGTGTATTGACCGATATTCCACTAGAGCGCATAGCAGAACTTGAAGAATCGATGCGCAATGAACCTCACCTGCGCAAGGCACAAAAAGAGCTGGCTGCACACACAACGGCTGTAGTGCACGGTGAAGAGATCCTCGGCAAGTGCATAGCAGCCAGTCAGGCGCTCTTTGGTGGTGATCTAAGCGCCATAGATGAGAAGACACTGCTTAGCATTTTCCATGATGTGCCCTGCGTGGCTCTGCCGTCTGGCACCCTTGATGCTGGTTATCTGCTAATCGATGCTCTGGCAGCCTCGCCCCTGTGCCCTTCCAAGAGCCAAGCAACACGTTTGGTAGAAAACGGCGGCGTTTATGTCAACAATCGGCAAGAAAAAGATAAAACACGTCTGCTCACCTCTCAGGATAAAATTACCGCAAAGAACATACTCCTGCGGGTAGGCAAGAAGAACTATGCCTTTTTGGAGTTCAGCTGATGCTTGAGGCAGTGGGGCTGTTTGCACGGGGTATGCTGATGGGCATAGCCGATCTGATCCCCGGGGTCTCTGGGGGAACCATGGCACTGATTACTGGTATTTATGACCGTTTTATGCGCGCCTTATCGGGTTGTAATTTTCATTGCCTCAAGCTGCTGCTTACCTTGCGTTGGAACGCCGCTTTTACCCTGATTGATTGGCGATTTTTGCTGGCGATTTTTGCTGGTATTCTGACTGCAGTGGCACTCTTTTCCCGTGCTGTGCACTATGTTTTTACCCATCATCCAGAGCCAACCCTCGCCGCTTTTTTTGGCTTGAGTCTAGCCGCTGCCCTTTCCCTACTCAACAGTATAGCCTTTTTCAGAACGCCGCATCTCTGGTTATGCACTCTGCTCGGTTTTACCATTGCCTTCTTGTTTGTGGGCATGCAAAGCTGGGGTGCCACACTACCCCTGTGGTCCTTGTTTTTTGTGGGTATGCTAGCGGCGGGGGTAATGCTACTCCCCGGAATTAGCGGTTCGTTTTTGCTGCTGGTATTGGGGCAATATGTACGGATTATAGAAGCTATCAAGAACCCCTTTGCCGATCAAAACCTGCTGATCATCACCACTTTTGCCGCCGGCTGTGCCCTCGGGATCATGGCATTTTCACGGATTATCCACATGCTCTATCAGCGTTTTCCCGCCACTACCGCCGCTTGCCTAGTGGGGTTGATGCTCGGTGCCATGCGCAAACTCTGGCCCTGGAAAGAGGTACTCGAGACCAAAATTATACGGGGGAAAATGCAGGTGTTGCGTGAGGAAAACATAATGCCAGCGTCCTTTAGCACCGAGGTTGGAATTACACTGCTCGCTGGCTTGGCTGGATTTGTGTTTGTCGTATTTTTAAGCAGATATAAGAGCAAGACCTGAATTCTTGAGGCAAGTGTGGAGAGGCTTTACCTCCCGAATAAAACCACTCATTATCGGAAGAAAACATGATGGAAAAAAAAGAAAAACGCAAAAAATACCGAGTGCCGGTACCACCGCCGCCAAAACAGCCCTATACCATACATGTTGCTGGTACCGAACAGAGCTTTGTGATGGATCCGGCAAAAATACCCCACTCAAAAGATGGTCTCCCCGGCTCTCTTCTCAGTCTGGTAGTCTCAGAGAATCCAGAGCTGATAGACCATGCCTGCGGCGGTGTGCAGGCCTGCTCGACGTGCCACATCTATGTCAAAAAAGGCTTGGAAAGCTGCAACGAGGCCTCGGAGCGTGAAGAGGATTACATAGACAAGGCGGCTGGACCTTCGCTGGAGTCTCGCCTGGCCTGTTGCTGTGTTCCTGACGGAAGCGAGGATATTACCATTGAAATACCCAACTGGAATGTCAATCTGGTGAAAGAGGGACACTGAAAGAGAAGTTTGCTGCACACTAGAGCAAAAGCACAGCCCCAACCACCGACTTCAGCGTTTGTAAAACTCTGGGTTTCCCCTGAGAGCCGGGCTAATCGGTCAATGCCTGATACTGCCCACTGTCCGATAGAAGCTGTTGGCTAATCCAAGTCTATGTATCCACACCTATGCGCCTCGGCTCGACTCGGCTGGACTCGACACTCTCTGGTCTGATTCAGGCAATAGAAACACGCAGCAGTAGCAAGGAAAAATATACTCAAATGCTCAGTTCACCCTATCCAAAAATCAGCTAAGGTCTCTGGCTCTCTGCGAATGAGGAGGCGGGCGCATGGTTATAGCTATAGATCGGTGAGGAAGGTGCTGTATATGAAGTCGGCGGTACGCTGGTAGCTGCTCTCTGCTGTGCCTTCGCTCATAGCATTCTCGCGAGTGTTAGCTCCACTTCTATTTATCTTGCCCGTATTCTTCTGGTTGAGGGCAGCGATCAGGGGCTGCATACTTTGAGAAAAGGTTTGGCGAGCAGCTGGATTCGAGAGGATTTGGAGGGCTTGATCGGCCATGTGCTGGGCTAGGCTAGCCTTGCTGCCGTCCTTGGGCAGCAGGTGCTCGATCAGCTCGGGGATAACCACTTCTTGCAGTATAATGTTGGGCAGACCGATAACCCGAATGCCAAAGCAATACCAGGCGATGAGCGTGGTTAAGCGCTCGGGGCGGTAGTAGATGAGCATTGGGGTTTGCAGCAGGGCGACCTCAAGCGCGCTCGTTCCTGAACAGACCAATGCACAGTCGCTGTGCCCGGCAGCGTTGTAGAGATCGGCACTGTAGAGATTGGGGGGGATGACCACACAGTCTGCTGATTTTGGGAGAATATCAGCCTCTGCTGTGGCAATGCAGTTGAGGAATTGTACCTCGGGTATTTTTTCTCGCACTATTGCCATTACCTCAACCATGAGCGGTCCATGCTTGGCTATTTCTCTACTGCGACTCCCTAGGAGCAGGGCAATCCAGGGTTTTTGCGGGTCTAGTCCATACTTGGCAGCGCACTCGGCTTTGGTGAGGGTGGTGCGGACTGTGTCGGCGAGGGGGTGTCCAAAGTAGCGGGCGCGTATACCTTTTTTGGCGTAAAATTCTTCCTCAAAGGGGAGAATGACAATCAGCTCATCAACATATTTTTTGATGATCTTTGCTCTTCTCTGGCGTGAAAGCCAGATTTGCGGCGGAATATAGTAGACCACCCTGATATTGTGCGCTTTCAGCTTGGGCAAGAGGCGCAGGTTGAAACCGCCGTAGTCGATAAGAATGGCGAGATCGGGTTGCTCGGTGGCAAGCGAGGCGATCAGATCACGCTGGATTTGCTTGAAAAAGCCATAGCGGGATAAGACCTCGCCAATGCCGAACACCGCCATATCAGCGATGGAGTACAAAATACGCATACCCAGTACGGCCAGCTTGTCTCCACCGGTGCCGTAGAACTCTGGCGAGGGCTCACCACATTGCTTGGCTTTGCGTTGCATGGCTTTGACGATCTGCACGGCGTGCAGTTCGCCGGACATCTCACCAGTGACCAGAAGGACTTTTTTGTTCATACCTGCCTTGTACTTGGGTTGAGGCAAGGGGGCTGTCCCCTTGCTTTTGTGGCAGAGGGGGGAGGAAAACGGCTATTCTGCAGCGAGTATTTTCTCCCCAGCTTCGAGCACTAGTCGTAAAGCGGCTATAGCTGCCTCGCCGCCAACAAATGGGGCAGTATTCTCGAGAATCGATGAGATAAACAGATCAATTTCGACTTGAATCTGATCAACGCGTGCGAATTTTTGCCGGTGTGTCTGTACCTCATTACGACCTTCCTCTGAGATATGGGGTGTATCGATTTGCAGAGTTCCCTCCAAAAGATCACCTATGAGGACAGAATTTTTCTGAAAGATGCGCATTTTGCGCTCTTTCTGCTCGGAGAGGCGGCTGGCGCTGAGGTCTGCCAAACAGCCGTTGGCAAATTTGAGGCGTAGCTTGGCAATATCAATGGTATCCGAGATAACCTTGACCCCGATCGGCTCCATACTCACCACCGGCGATCTGACCAGCTGTAGCAGTAAGTCAACATCGTGGATCATGAGATCCATGAGCACATCGACATCGGTATTACGATAGCTGTAGGGAGCAATACGAATGGTCTCTATGAGCCTTGGCTCCAAACTAAGCGAGCTGATCCGATCATAGACCGGGTTGAATCGCTCCAAATGGCCCACCTGCAATTTGAGATTACGCTCTTGTGAGAGGCGTTGCAGCTCTTTTGCTTGTTGCAGAGTTTTCGTGATGGGTTTTTCGATAAGCACGTGTTTGCCGGCAAAGAGAGCCATTTTACCCAGCATCGCATGCGATTCGGTGGGGGTGACAATACTGACGGCATCGACCTCATCGATCAGTGCCTCAATCGAGTCAAAGGCGGTACACTTGTGCTTGGCGGCAACCCGCTGGGCAGCTTCTGGATTAACATCATATAAGCCAACCAGTTGGGCCTGGGGAGACCTATGGTACTTTTCAACATGCCACTGCCCCAGCGAACCAACGCCCAACACCCCTGCTCTCACTTTCATAGTGGCTCACCTTGTAAGTTGATAGATCTGGCGTATTGCCACCATTATGCCTTATTGTAAAATTGGGTGATAGCCTCTGCCACATACCGCAGGTCATCTGCGTTGAGATATGGGTGCACCGGCAAAGAGAGCACCTGAGTGCAGAGCCGATCGGTTATGGGATAGTCTTCTTGCGCCAAGCGAGGGAAGAGGCGTTGGTAAATAGGCTGGCGATAATTGGGTATGGGGTAGACTATGTTGGCTTGAATGTTCTGCTCAGCCAGATACGCCTGCAGGGAATCTCGCTGCGGTGCAGTGATCGTAAATTGATGGTAAACATGTTCATACTGCTGGGGAACATGTGGTAGGACTACCTCTTCTGGTAAAAGCTGACCGTAGAGTTTTGCGTTTTCTTGCCGTTTTTGGGTAAGCTCATCGATTTGGCCGAGCACCGAATTGCCTATAGCAGCCAACAGATCTGACATTCTGTAGTTATAGCCCACCTCCCCGTGCTCATAACCGCCAATACGACCGTGGTTGATGATTCTGCGCCCCCGTTCTTCATCGGTTGGATTGGCAAAGAGGCACATACCCCCCTCACCGCAGTAGATGTTTTTGGTGGCGTAAAAGCTAAAGGCAGCGGCGTCAAAAAAAGTACCCGCTTTCTGCCCCTTATAGCTGGCGCCATGGGCTTGGGCACAGTCTTCAACAATGGTTATGCCATATTTTTCTTGCAAAAAACGGAAGGATTCAATATCGGCCAGCAACCCGTAGAGGTGTACCAGCAGAATATAGCGAATCTGGGGATCTTTTTTGAGCTTGTCCTCAACCGCATTGGGGTCAAGCGTATAGGTACGAGGGTCTATATCGGCAAAGACGACTTCTGCATTAGCCTGCAGGATTGAATTGCTACTAGCGATAAAAGTAAAAGGGGTAGTTAGGATTTTTGTCCCCGCAGAGACACCAAAAGTAGCCCAGATAGCATGTAGAGCTTGGGTGCCATTAACGCAGGCCATAGCAGCACTAGCACCGCAGTAGCGGGCAAAATTGGACTCAAACGCCTGTACTTCACTGCCGCTCGACAGCGAGCCTTTGGCTATCAATTCGCCGATTTTGTGCGCTGCCTCCTCGGGTACATGTATTTCAACCGCTGATATTTTTTTCATTGGCAATGGGGAGTGATAGTTGTCTATGGCATCGATCTCGCGCATTATGCGGTTATTTCGGTGTTTTTCTATGCCTGCCATTTAGGTGTGTGGTCTCCGGAGTTGTACGGCTATTGCTTGCCTATCTTCTTCCAGACTAGCCTACTGTCACCGATTTTGCCAAGTTGCGGGGCTTGTCTATGTTCAATTTCAGATCCAAAGCAGTATAGTAGGAGAGGAGTTGCCCCACCACCAGCTGCAGAAGGGGATAGGTGTTGCGGTTAAGCTCGGGCAGAACAAATGAGTGATCCAGCAAAGCCTCTAGGCGGGTATCGCTGTTCAGGCGGAAACCAACCACCCGCCCACCACGGGTTTTGACTTCTTGAATGGCGATCAGCGTTTCCTCATAAATGCGTCCCTCAGAAGGCAAGGGGATAAAGAAAAAACTGAGTATTTTCTGATCGATAAGCGCTAGGGTGCCGTGCTTGAGGAAGCCTGCCGGCAAACCCTCTGCGTGGCGATAGGCCACCTCTTTCATCTTGAGGGCAACCTCCATAGCGAGGGGGTAGTAGATGCCCTTGCCCATGAAAAGCCAACTGCGCACCGCCGAGTTTTCCCGAGCAAAGCGCCGAATGAGCCCAGAGTGCGTATTGAGAATGTTCTCTACAGCCTGTGCCAGTCCTTGTATGGCGGCATCACAAATGGGAAGCTGCTCTTCAGGCAGAACCCCGCGCCGGATCGCCGTCATGGTAGCCAAGCGATACACGATTACCAACTGGGCAAGAGTAGCCTTGGTAGAGACGACCGAAACCTCCGGTCCAGAACGCTGGAGTATGCAGTGCTGCACCGTGCGGCTCAGACTCGATCCGGCAGTATTGACTATGGCTGAGGTTTTGGAGCCAGATTCGGCAATTAGTCCATGGGCCTCTTTGGTGTCGTAGGTTTCACCGCTTTGAGAGATAAAGAGGGCGTGCTTGTCTGCACCGCTGATCACCAGGTTCAAAAACTCATCGGCAGATACAGAAGGCACATAGAGCTGGGCTATTTGCGAGAAGAGATAAGAGCCGGCTAAACCCACATAAAAGGTGGTACCCACCCCAACCAAATGCGATTGTGTGCTGGTGAGAAAGGCATCGACCACCGGTTCTGTCTCTTGGCTGGGAATGGTGTGAATGAGGCGCAAGAGCTCCGGCTGTTGAAAAATTTCTCGTAGCATGAAGTGGGGGAATTCAGTTTTCTCCTTGTGGGTGCCGATTCCCTGTTCAAGTTGGATCCTCTCAACCGGCTTGTCGACACTGCGCTGATCTGCTATACGCCTTATCTGTATATCTGAGACACCAATTACCCCGTATTCATGCTCATCGAGGTACAGCACCTCGCTGGTTTCTTGCAGAAACACGCTCGCATCAGAACTCACAAAGTTGCAGCCAGCTTTTTTACCGATAATCAGGGGCATTTTGCGACTGGCCACAAAAATTTTATCGGGTTCGTGCTGCGAAAATAGGGCAAAGGCGTAGGTACCCTTAACCCGCAATAGAGCTTGGGCAAAAACTGCCTCAACACTGCCCTGTGTTTCGGTATACAAAGCTTGTACCAGATTGACAAAGACCTCGCTATCGGTTTGGCTGTTGTACTTGAGATTGTGGCTGAGAATCTCTTGTTTGAGGGCATCGGCATTGTCAATAATGCCGTTGTGCACCAAGACGAAGTTGTTATCATCAGAGTAGTGCGGGTGTGCGTTGGCTTGGGTCACGCCGCCGTGGGTTGCCCAGCGGGTATGAGCTATGCCAATGGAACCGGCGAGCTCGGATAATTTTTCGCTCTCGCGGACTGCGGCTACCTCTCCAACATTCTTGCGCAGTATACCCCGCCTGCTATCATCAAGGATAAAAATACCACATGAGTCATACCCTCGATATTCAAGGCGAAAGAGCGATGAGAGCAGTTTTGGAGCGATATTCTGATCGCTGATAATTGCACAGATACCACACATAATTTATTCGGCTTGATCCTGTTTATTTCGCCCTTCTTGCGGGTAATGGTTATCGGCTAAAGCCTCACCAGCCGGGCTGATATGCGCTGGACCCAGAGAGATATTTGAGCCGATCAGAACCCCATCGCCCAGGAAGGACCCCAACTTTTCGGGGATAAAGGGAATCTCCTTGCCCCCATAAGAAAAGCGAATAGCTCCACCACCAGCATTGTAATTGAGCGTCATACAGCCAGAGCCAAAGTTGGCACTGGTTCCAAACACGCTATCGCCCACAAAAGAGAGGCGCCCGACCACATTTTGCCCAAAGAGAACCGAGTTTTTGACCTCTGTACCATAGCCTATGCTACAGCCCTGACCAATGACCGTATTATCCCGTATGAGGCAGTTATTGCCGATAAAGCAATCATCTTGTATAATGCAAGGTCCTTTAATCAAACAGCCCGATTTGATGGTGGTATTAGCCCCTATGTGTACCGCACCTTGCAGTGTGACCCCCTCTTCAATGGTTGCCGAAGCGTCAACCCGCCCTTCTGTAAATGAGGTGAGGATAAACTGGTTTGCTTTGAGTATATGCCAGGGCAAGGTGATATCGATCCAAGTATATTCCCAAACACAAGCGCGCAATAGCTGTTGCTGGATCAAGCTGGCCTGCAAGGCCGACATATCATATTTGTGCTGACGGAGTTTACCGAAAATACTCCGGTTGAAAATATAACACCCAGCGAACACATAATCCCCCGAGAGCGCTGGCTCTACCGAAGTTTCCTCCAGAGCACTGATGTAGAAGGCATTGTCTTTGGAACGAATGAAGACCTTGCCGTAATTGCCCTCATACTCTGGGTGAGCCACCGCCGCATAAAACACCTGTTCTGTTGCCCCTTCTTGATTATGGTACTCATCGTAAATGAGGCGCAGGTGTTCATAATTTTGATGGATCGCCAGAATATCGCCGTGCATGAGGATAAAGGGTTCATCGCTGTCTGATAACTTCTCCTCTGCTGAGGATATAGCTCCTCCTATACCCTCATGCTCTTGCAGGATATGGTGAATAGGTACCCGGTAGCGGTCGGCAAGTTCTCCAAAAATAGGGACAAACTCATCTTCTGCGTAGCGGATCACCACATAAATATCATCTGCTCCGATCAGGCTTAAACTCTTGATCATACTCTCGATCAACGAAAGACCGGCAATCGGAATCAGGCTTTTGGGGCGTGTTTGTGAAAATGGGGTCAGACCTTCTGTCTTGCCGCCAGCAATAATCAGAGCTCTCATAAGGCTTTACAGGCTTAAAATATCCTTTGTAGTCACATATACCATCAAGACAATGAGCACAACCGCCCCAAAAATCTGTACATTGCGCTGCATTTTTTTGGGGAGCGGAGCCCCCCTCAGCTTCTCTACTCCCAACAGGAGTATATGCCCACCGTCAAGAGCGGGAATGGGAAGCAGGTTCAAAATGGCAAGCTGAAAGCTGATGAAGCCCAAGAGGGTTAAAAAATTGCTCAATCCTTGCTGACTAGCACTGCCAATGGCATTGACTATCATAATCGGTCCGCCAACCTCCTCGGCTCGTACCTCGGCGGTGACCAAATTTTTAAGAAAGGCAAAAATGCTCTCGGTAAGCACCCACATGCGCTCAAAGCCAGCAAAAAAGGCCTCAACAAAAGAGAGGCGGGTCTGCACCACCGGCAGCCCAAAGCCTATCTGCCAGTTTTGACTTTGGGGGTTGAACTGCGGGCGCAGCTCTACGCTCAGTTTTTCTCCTGCGCGTTCAAAGCCAACTGCTATGCGATTATCGCCAATCGCATTGAGTGCGGGCGGAATCTGCTGGAAAGTCTCAATTTGGGTTTCGTTGATGGCAAGAATGCGGTCTTGGGGCTGCAAACCAGCGCTTTCTGCCGGACTGCCGGCTCGAATATGCCCGATAATGGGAGGGATATAAGGCGACCAACCGAGTCCCTGCTGGAGGCTGAAGTTATCTTTAAGCAGAGTAATGCTGGCCTCATCACCATAGGCACGCTGGACATCGATCCGTATCTCACCTGCTGTGTAGGCACGCAAAAAAGCAACCTCATAGGCATTCCAGCTGGCGATCTCCTCACCATTGATCCGCACAATGCGATCACCAGCCCTAAACCCCGCCTGAAAGGCTAGCCCCTGCTCGTCAAGGGCGGCGAGTTGCGGCGGTTGCGCCAGGTATGCGGGTTGTGAGGAACCACTCATAAAAGCCAGCGGTAGTGCCAGGCAAGCAAAAGCAATGTTCATAGCCGGTCCAGCTATGAGTATGACAAACCTCTGCCAGATAGATTTTGCCGCATAGTTGCGTGGATTGCTGGGGTCGGCATCGTCTGTACTTTGTCCAAAGAGTCTCACATAGCCCCCCAGCGGTAGCAACGAGAGGGCATATTCGGTTTCACCATATTTTCGTTTGAGTATCTTGGGCGGGAAACCCACCGAAAATTCCTCAACCCGAACCCCAGCCCAGCGGGCTGCTAGGTAGTGCCCGAGTTCATGGATAAAGACCAAAAAAGAAAGTGCCAGCAGTGCCAGGAGAATTTGCATATTTAACCACAAAATAGTCTGAGAGCTTTGCGGGTGTTGCTCATGCTATGTTCGACCATAGATGTCCTCGTAGCGGATAATGTCATCTTCGCCCAGGTAGTCGCCGCACTGCACCTCAATGAGCACCAGCTGCTCAGATGTTTCGTTGACCAGCCTGTGTTTGTTGCCCAGGGGGATATAAGTCGACTCGTTGACCCCCAGGCTAAGCACCTGCTCGCCGTTGGTCACAGTGGCCACACCACAGACTATAGTCCAGTGCTCGCTGCGGTGCTTGTGCGATTGTAGGCTAAGGCTGGCTTGCGGCTTGACCTTTATCCGCTTGACTTTGTAGCCTCTGGCCTCATCTAAAATGGTATAACTGCCCCAGGGCCTGTGGTTGGTAGAACCTACAGGATCGCCTTGGCTATTTTCGGTATTGGTTGCTCTTGACATAGAGATTATGGTGATGTGAATTATGGTGATCTGAGCCTCTGGCTTGAGCTACCGAGGGCGAATAAGCTCGGCGAGTTTGAAGGAAAGCTCGATGGACTGCTTGGCGTTCAGCCTGGGATCGCAGGTGGTCTCATAGCGTTTCTCAAGCGCCTGCTGCCCAGCGGTTTCATTCCCTCGCAGGCATTCTGTCACATCAAGCCCGGTCAGCTCGGCGTGAATACCACCCGGGTAGACCTGTTTTGCACGGCAGATTTGAAAAAACTGCTCCATTTCGCCGACTATGGTATCAAATTTTCTCGTTTTGTACTTGCCTAGGCTGATGGTATTGCCGTGCATTGGGTCGCAACTCCAGATCACATGCTGTCCACTATCTCTGACTTGTTGAATGAGCTGCGGTAGCAGATCAGCAATGGCATCATGCCCCATACGAATGATGAGGATAACCTTGCCGTCCTCGTTGTCTGGATTGATTGTTTTAATCAGCTCGACTAGCTCATTTGCATCATGCTTGGGACCAATTTTTATACCAATGGGGTTGCCTATACCCCGGCAGAATTCAACATGTGCCTCATCTAAGGCGCGAGTACGATCACCAATCCACAGCATGTGCGCACTACAGCCGTATATCTGTCCGGTCAGCGAGTCGGCACGGGTGAGCGCTTGTTCGTAATCGAGGAGCAGGGCCTCATGTGAGGTGTAATAGTCTACCTCATGCAAAGCCTGGTGCTTATCAACGCCGATTACCTCAAAAAAATCAATGGCCTTGCTGATTTCTTGGGCCAGGGCTTCATAGGAGCCCCCTTCTTTGACATTGCGGACAAACTCGAGATTCCATTTGTGCACGTTGCGCAGGTCGGCAAAACCGCCTTGGGTAAAGCTACGCAGCAAATTGAGGGTGGCTGCCGCCCGAAAGTAGCCCTCTTGCATATTTGCTGGGTTTGGCTGGCGCTGCTGGTGATCTAAGGCAATGCGGTTGACCATATCACCCCGGTAGGAGGGGTATTCCACACCATCGATGGTCTCAGTCGGTTTAGAGCGGGGCTTGGCGTACTGTCCGGCAATCCGCCCCAGTTTCACCACCGACTTATGCCCGCTAAAGGTCAGGATGACCGCCATTTGCAGGATAACCTTCAAATTTTCTCGTATATTTAGGGCGGTGCAACCATCAAAGGATTCTGAACAATCGCCCCCTTGCAACAAAAAGGCTTTTCCCTGGCGGACTTTAGCCAGCTGCTGGCGCAGGTTGCGTATTTCCCCGGCAAAAACTAGTGGGGGCAAGCTGGCAAGCGATGCCCGCACCTCCTCTAATTTTTGGGTATCATTCCATTCGGGTTGTTGCCGTGCGGTGAGGGAGCGCCAGGATTCTGGGGTCCAGCATGGTCTGGTGGGTTGCATTCTTTATCTGATGAGTGGTGAGATGATGATGGTAGTGGTGGTGAGTGCTTCAAGGTATGCTTGGCAGTATCCAAGCCTTGGGCATTCTTTGATTTTTCGCTATCCTCGGAGCGCATATACACAAAGTATAGAGTTGATCCTATCAGAAGAATCAAGAAAAGTACACCAACCACCCACAGAAACCCGCTTCGCAGCGGTATGCCCTTGGCCAGCACACGGATTTCTCTACTCTGCGATACATTTTGGGCGTCTGAGGAACGCAGAGAGGTCACATAATGTGGTAATCCGCCTATATCAATCTTCTCCCGTGAGGCAAAATTATCGGGCATCTCCAAGGTAATGCCGCCATTCTCAGCGCTAATCAGCTCAAAGGACTGGGTTTCGGATTCAAGGGTAAAGCGTATCTCTTGTGGTGAAAGATAATCGGCGGTGAGATCATACTCATAAATGATGCGGCTTGCGCCCACTGGCGCTATAATTTTCAACAATACAAAACCATTTTCTGCGGTAATGCTGCCCTCGGCTTGATCGGTGGAGAAAGAGACCAGATTATAAGCACCGCTTGGCAGGGGCAGGGAGCGGGGGTCTCCGCTGCCATCAAGCACAGCGGTAGTCGAGTTTTGTATCTCCAGAATTTCGGTGATGCGCAGGTTATCTGCAAGCGGACTGACCACTACTACCCGCCGATCGATCTGCAAAGCATCTAGCCCGGGCTGCACCGAAGGCACGACTATCTCCACCACCCTGACCCCGGGTTTTTCAAAGCGAATTTGCTCTGAGGCTAGGCGTTGGGAGCCAACCAGTACCCCCACCTGATACAGAAAGCGCTCCTCATGCTCAAAATCGGCAAAGCGGAAGGCTCCATCGGGGTCGGTTTCTGAGCGGGCAATGGGGAACATGGGCGCAGTGCCCTCGGCGGCGTGTGGGTCAATCCGCAGCAAAACCACCGGTACAGCAGCCGCTTTCTCGGGCGGATCGGTCACTATTCTGCCGATCACCACATATTCAGCGGCAAAGAGGTGGAGTGTGCCCAAAACACAGGTCAGGGCAAAAATGAACGATAGTGCGTGTTTTTTCATGGACTAGTGCAAATGCATTCTGCAATTTTGGGTTTTCTCTCAAGTATTGCTCTTGGCATCATAGCGGGTATTGGTGCCAATTACCTCAGCAAAACCGGCGGCCATGGCGTCTATATCAGCAATACTCGCACTGGGATCAACGCTGACCAGCGGCTTGAGGCTTATGTATACCCGGCTAAAAGGCTTGGGTATGATGTTTTTATCCCAACTTTTGGAGGCTTGCCAGTAGCGCTCATACTCAATACATACCGGGATTATCGGAATACGACCCATTTTTGAGATCATAAAAATGCCTGGTTTACACTGGTGCAGTGGACCTTGCGGACCGTCTATGGTCATGTACACCGTGCTTTTGCCCCGTTTGAGAAGGCGCAGGCAGTCCATTATAGCTCCCCGCCCTCCTTGGGTAGAAGAGCCATAGACCGCTTGCACTCCCAGTAGTCTCGCTAAGTAGGCCCCCTTTCGTCCGTCTTTGCTCTTGCTGGAGAAGACCACCCCTTGATACTCCGGGTAATACCGGGAGGGAAACATAGTCATCACCGCCATGTTTTGATGCCAAAAGGCATAGATAAAAGACTGCTCTTGTGTTCGCAGCTCTGCAATGCGCTCTATACCCTCAATGCGCACCCGCCAGGTTATGCCCAATAGCTTCAGTATGCCATAGAGAATGCCTATCAGAACACGAGCCTTAAAGGCTAATCTCTGGTCTTGTGGTGGTCTATCCGCACTTGTTTTTGTTTCCACTGCTCAAGATCCTCTATTGCTCAGAGCATCAAGCGCATTGCGCATAGCCTCGATCGAGGGCTGCTTTCGGGTAAATAACGCAAAGGCTTCCACTCCCTGATAGAGTAGCATACCCAAGCCCCCGACACATTCTTTACCGAGCTGTTCTGCAAGGGCGAGCAGCGGTGTCTCTTGCGGATTGTAGATAATATCACAAACACATGCGCTATTCTCCACTGCTGCAGGTGTGGTGGGCAGCGAGCGCCCGTCCATACCCACCGAGGTGGTGTTGATCAGTATATCAGTTGGGCATTGCGGAAAGCCAAGATGCACTTCTGTTGAGGATAATCCCCCGCAGATGGCGGCGAGATCTTCTGCTGCGGCGATTGTGCGGTTTTCGATGTGTATGCTCAAGGCCCCTGAGGCACAAAGAGCGGCAGCAATCGATTTTGCCGCACCGCCAGCACCGAGCAGATGGATGCGTTTGCCCGCTACCGCTATGTTTTCCTCGCTCAGCGAACGCAAAAACCCGGATCCATCGGTGGTATACCCGTCCCAACCGCCGGCGGCATCCCCCCTTGGCGCACGGTAGACCAGGGTATTGACCGAGCCAATGCTCCGACTGATCGGATCGAGCGTATCAGCAAAGGCAGCAAATTTCTCCTTGTAGGGAATGGTGATGTTTACGCCACGCACCCCGAGGGTCGTCAGTGCAGGGAGAGCTTGGTCTATAGATTCTGCGGCGATAGGAAAGGGCAGGTAGACCGCATTGTAGCCTATGGACTCAAAGGCGATAGTCTGCATGGCGGGGGAGAAGCTGTGGCTCACATTTTGACCGATAATGCCATACAGATGGGTATTGCCATTGATCATCCTGTTCATGCAGAGGTTTGGTGTGGTGGTATAGCGCTGTGCTTAGGCATCCTCGTCAAATTTGTTTTCTATCAGATCGACTATACGCTGCACGGTCTCTTGTGCGGCCTCGCTCTCTTCATTGGTCCGAATGCAAACCCGAGTGCCCTTAATGGCGGCGAGCATAAGCAACTCTATGATCGAGGTGGCATCTGCTGTTTTATCGGAGACACAAATTTTCACCTGGCAGGCGGCGTTCATGGCTATATCTACCACCTTTGCCGCCGCACGAGCATGCAGTCCGAGCGCATTTTGTATTTCTACCTCCTGTTCCACAATCTCTTTTCTTTGGTATTTGTTGTAATTTCCTCTTCTTTTTGCTTTTGCTGGTGCACCTACACCCGCGCTCTGTTCAAGAACCTAATGCCCTACCCTAATGCCTTTTGACCTCGACTTAGAGTATATCGGCGACCAGCGGCAAGCCAGACCATGGCGTAATAGGAGAACCGTAAGCAGAACAGAGAAACACTCGCTTTTTTCCCTTTGGGTGCAGGGTTTGGGGTTGAGTAGCCAAGCCGAACCAAGCCCACTCCTCCCAAGATGGTGCAGAGTGCTCACTTTGTCAAGGGAGAGCACCGACCTTGCCTTTTTTCCCTGACCGCTCTTGCGCTCCAGAATTTCAAGGGTGCGCATAGCATCAAAGCCCATTGACTGCCCTTGCGCTATAGAGGGGGTGCACCCGAGTTCTTGAGGCTCAACATGGCTAGGCTTTGAGGTGAGACATATCGGCATCAAACTGCGGATCAGCAGCGACCACAGCGGGGAAACGCCGGTCAAAGTAGGCAATCTCAAGTTCTGTGCCCTGAGCGGCGTGCGAAGGCGGTAGGTAGGCATAAAAGACAAACTTACCCACGCTATAGCCATAATCGGCGGCGGCGACATAGCCTATAGCCGGGTCAGAATCTGCGGTGCTATAGCTGCGTTGTGCGCCAGCTGCAAAAATTGGCTCTTTGCCCAGCGCCATGGCCTGTGGATCGGTGGAAGTCAGGCAACACAGTGTGCGCTCTATGCCCCGCTCTTTGATCGCCATGAGGGCGTTTTTGCCGATGAAATCTGGTTTATCCAGGCGAACTGTCCAGCCCAAGCCCGCCTCAAAGGGGTTGTAGTCGCTGGAGAGCTCTTGCCCTATAGCTCTATACCCCTTCTCTAGTCGCAAGGAGTTGAAGGCACCCGCCCCCAGGGGGAATATGCCGTGTTGCGCACCCGCTTCCCACAAGAGCTCCCACAGGGTGAGACCATATTCGCTCGGGCAATACAGCTCCCAGCCCAATTCACCCGTGTAGGAAAGGCGGCAAGCCCGCACGGGTACCACCCCAATGCAAAACTCTTGGTAGCTGAAGTAGGGGAAAGCCGCGTTGCTCACATCGGCATCGGCTAATTTTTGCAGCACGGCCCTAGCTTTTGGTCCCCATAGCCCAATTCCACTCCAAGCCGAGGTGCAGTCGGTAAGGATAACGGTGCCGTCGCTGGGCAGGTGCGAGCGCAGCCAGCCCAGATCGATAAAGCGGGTACCACCACCGGTGAGGATCATGTACTCATTTTTGTCCATGCGGGTGATGGTCAAATCGGCTTGTATGCCGCCGCCCTCATCGCAAAGGGTGGTGTAGGTGATCTTGCCTACCGGGCGGATTCTGTTTACGCAGACCCGTTCTAAAAAGGCGGTTGCCCCGGCACCGCTGACCTCGAACTTGGCAAAATTGCTGATGTCGTATAGCCCCACACCCTCACGCAGAGCGAGGTGCTCGGCGCCCTGTATGGGCGACCAGTGCTGCGCTTCCCAACCGCTACGAATTTTTGTTTTTCCTTGGTAGCGTTGCAGCAAGGATTCATTGCTGTTAAACCAGTCGGCTGTCTCCCAATCGGCGCGGGGGTGCCAGACCGCTCCGAGTTTTTCTTGCAGGTGGGTAAAGGGCGATCGGCGGATATTTCTGGGGCGCAGCGGTGGATCGTGGGGGTGCAGAATGTAATAGACCTCCTGATACTGGCGGTCAACGCGTGCACGGCTCCACAGCTTTGAAGTCGAGTGCGGTTGTAAGCGGCGCAGATCGGCCTCATGCCAAGCGTATTCGCTGGTTTGTGAATCAAGCCACTCTGCCATGGTCTTGCCCACTCCCCCCGAGTGGGTCACCCAAACCCCAAGACAAGTGCTCAAACCACCTATGGAGGTTTGCCCCATAAGCGGCATGCCATCGCAGGTAAAGGGCATGTAGCCGTTGAATGATTTTTGATAGGGCAGTGCAGCTAGGCTAGGGAAGAGGTCGTCCATGCCCTTTTTTCCAGCTTCGTGGTGCTCTGGGGTAAAGGGTCCCTCTGCTTTGGCGCCGATCTGCTCTGGCTCGACCAGCAGGCTGGTGTGCCCATAATTGCCAACCCCGTACGCATCGCCGTGCTGGCGGTAGTACAGGAAGTAGTCCTGATGCCGCAGGATGGGGTGTTTGATAAACAGGTCTTTATCCGCAGCCAGCTCAGGCACCGGATCGGTAATGGCGTAGAGGTGTTGTGCGCCAAAAATGGGAAAGCTCAACCCCACCTTTTTGGCCAGCACATTAGCCCAGACATTGGTGGCTAAAACTACCTGATCAGCTCTGAAGGTGTGGGTAGCGGTATTGACGCCGTTTATTGTTTTCGTGTCCTCATCGAGAATGAGCTCCATGGCCTCTAGATTGCCATAAAAGCGGGCAGCACCGCTGGCTATAGCCTGTTCAGCCATAGCACCAGCGACAAACCAGCCGCGTACATCGCTGTCGGTAGGGACGTGCAAGACCCCCTTGATTCCCGCTGGATTGAGAATGGGCACCATCTTTTGTAAGTCATGCCCCGAGATGAGCTCGGCACTTATGCCGTAGGAATGGGCGATGGTGTAGCGGCGCTTAAGCTCTTGCCAGCGCTCATCAGAGAGTGCTATCTCCGATCCACCCACCTGATAGAGGCACTGCTCGCCGCGAAATTGCAGTTTTGAAAAAAGCTCGATCGAATAGCGGGCGCACTGGGTCAAAAACTTTGAGGGATTGATCTGAAACATCAAGCCCGGAGCATGCGAGGTGGAACCTCCGGTTTCGTACAAGGGTCCCTTGTCTAGCACCACAATATCCCTCCAGCCGAGTTGGGTGAGGTGATAGGCAATGCTACAGCCAACTATGCCGGCCCCGATTATGACAATTCGTGCTGATTCTGTTGTTGTATCCATATCTAATCCTGAAGGACTGACCGAATGGTTGGTGTTGGTTGTGGCAGTTAGTATGTTCTCGAGCAGGTGATCTGCACGTTGCGAAACTCTGCATTGCTGTTGAGCAGCTTAAAAATAGAGGCTGCGTGCCTGAGAAAACTCTCTTCTGCCTGAGCATAGTGCAAATCGCTGCTCTTTTCAAGGGCATATCGATAGGTAGAAACATCGGTACTATGATTTGTGTTTACCCGCTTGAGTCCCCACAAAAACTGGTTGAAGCTGTGCACAAGTGCGACATGGAAGGCTCCGGATATCGAATTTTCAATTGGCGGGTCTTCCAGCACATTGCAAATAAAGCTATTTTCGGTGGGATCTCCGGGCATGTTGGGAATGAGGTTTGAGATGAGCACCACCTGCGAGAGCAACTGGGTTTGGGCTAACTCGAGGCAATAGTCATAACTAAATTCGGTGTCATGGCTGGTTGGCACCTCGTAAGGGAGGGTGACGCAGCGTTGAATGCCCCGATCACAAGAGGCAAAAACCTCCTCGAGCACTCCCTCCATTTCTTGTGGACTATGCCAATTTATGGCGTAGTATTCAATTGTGGCTGGATATTGTGCAAACTCCTCTGCCAGGGTGTGCAACCCTTCTCTGTCTTGTCCCAAGAGTATCACCTGACATCCGCGATGAGGGGCGTATTTTTGCAAGAGAAAGCGCCCGATGGGGTGGAGCGGGCAGGTGATCAGTATGGTTTGCATGGCTGGTATCCGCTGTATGTTTGCTGTGCTGGAGTACTCAAAAATAAGAAGCGTATTCTTGCCGCAATTTTTCTTTGTACTGTATATTCTCTGATCTGTGGCGATTGCTCAAAAAGCGATCTGCTGTTTTTTTGCAGGTGACCTCATCAATTTGAGAGAGAAATTTTTTAGTTCGCAGTATTTGATCTGGAATCATAGACAAGGTTACCCGCCCTATGCCCAATAAAAAAAGCTGCATAATGGGGTCGGTTGCGAGCTCGCCACAAATGGAAATCGGCACGCATTTTCTGTTGGCCACCGTGATAATATCACGCAAGAGACGCAAAACGGCGGGATGATAGCCCGAATAGAGTTCATTCACGTATTCATTATTGCGGTCTACCGCCAGCACATATTGCACCAGATCATTGCTCCCCACGCTCAAAAAATCGCAGAAATCTGCCAATTCATCGGTGACAAGGGCTGCTGCTGGGGTTTCGATCATAGCACCAACTTCCACTTGCGCTGGCTGTGCCTCTAGGCTTGCCATTTCCTCATGCACTGCTGCTTTTATGCGCTCCATTTCACCCATGGTGGTCACCATTGGAATGAGTATGCGTACATTGCGCTGTTCGGCAGCCCTGAGTATTGCCCGCAACTGCACCCGGAAGAATTCGCCCTCGTAGTGGTATAGCCGGATCGCTCGTAATCCCAGTGCCGGATTGTCCTGTTGGTGAAAATCGGGCAAAAAATCAAGCATTTTGAGCCGATCCACGCCCAAGTCCCAGGTGCGTATGGTGATATTAGCTTGAGGGAGGATGGTGAAAATGTTTTTGAATTTTTCGTATTGGGCCTGCTCGCT
Organism: Nanipora kamurai; assembly: GCA_036872915.1. Taxonomy (NCBI): domain Eukaryota; kingdom Metazoa; phylum Cnidaria; class Anthozoa; order Scleralcyonacea; family Helioporidae; genus Nanipora; species Nanipora kamurai. The sequence continues at coordinate 18,720 of JBAHVQ010183595.1, read as the reverse complement.
GGGAGCCACACGATTCTGCAGGAATAAGAATTCTGATCGCAATAACCCCACCTCGGTACCGCCATGCGACTGAAAGTGCGAGGCTTCTTGCTCGGTATCGATATTGGCGGCTAGACTGAGCCGGCGACCATCTTTCATTTGCGCTGGATAGTCTATGTATCTGTATAGATTATGGCGGTACTGTTCGGCTTGGTTTTGTTTTTTGCGGTAGTACTGGCGATCTTCTTCGGTTGGTTCAATGATCAGCGAGCCGGCGGTGCCGTCTATGATGACTTCGCAGTGATCAGGCACCACCTCGGTAATCGAGCGTACCCCAGCAATGAGGGGGATGTGCAGGCTTTGGCAGATGATCGAGGTGTGTGAGGCTATGCCGCCAAATTCGGTGACTATGCCCAGTATTTTACCGTTAAACAGGTAAATTGATTCTGCTGCAGTGAGATCCTCGCAGATTAGAATCACCGGTGATTCCAAAGAAACCGACTCAAGCCCAGATTTATTTTGCAAGGAGTTGAGCAGGTAGGTGAATACATGCCGAACATCAGCAGAGCGCATATTCAGGTAGGCATTTTTTATTTTTGAAAAATTGCGCTCCACCTCATTGAAGGTTTGTATCAATGCCCATTCTGCATTTATTTTTTTGTAGCGAATCAGGCGTTCCACCCCGGCAAACATTTTTTGATCACGCAGGATAAAACTGTGTACCTGCAAAAAAGGCTTGAGTTCATCAAAATCTGCTCCATCGCCGGGAGCGCTGCCCTCTTCGAGCAGGGTATCTATTTGCTCTTGTGCAACGCAGAGTGCTTTGCGGATACGCTCTATCTCGAAATTGACGTCTTCTTCACGGAGGTAGACCCGTGGATAGCGCAGGAACGCTGAGGTTAAGGTGAGGCTAGGGCCTATGCCTATCCCCTCTGAGCAGGCAATGCCACGGATTTTCTTCATTCACCCCCAAGGGGTATGAGTAGTGCTAGGGACAGCCTTTGCGCTGTATTCATGGCGTGCTGCGGGAGTCGATAAGCTCTAGGGCTTTTGCCAAGACAGCATCGCGTCCGGCCAGTACATCATCTGGTGTGAGGGCAGCCGGAACATCTGGTGGTATACCTTGCTTGCCTAGTTCTAGATTTACAGCGGTATAAGCCTGCACCTCCACCACAGACATATAGATTTGAATACCCGAATTGGGGAGTTTGTAGGTTAGGGAAATATCGCCATTATGGTGCGCAGCACCCCCGGTCTCTTCACCAACAAGGGTAATGCTGGGATCATTGGCTGCTAGTAGAGCAAACTCAGCACCGGCGGAGAAGGTGCCGCCGCCGATCAAAACATAGACCTTGCCCCGATAGGGATTGGGGCGAGGCGGAAAGCTATCATTGGTGAGGGTATCCCCCTCTACCAGCCCATCAGCACCAAAGGTTTCGGCGATATACTGCTCCAATTTTGGCAGAGCATCAAGGGGAGGGTTTATAAGGTTGTTAGCAGGCTGCTTAAGGCGGGCAATGCGCATCGAGCGACGCATACGAAATGGTTCTTTGGCTAAAAAACGGAAGGTTTCAATGGCGTTTTCTCGAAAACCTCCCGAATTGCGGCGTATATCTATGATTAGGTTTGGTATACCATCGGCGTTCAAATACTCAAAAATACCGCTGAGAAAAGGCATAAGCTGCTCTGGTTGATCAGCAAAGGTATTGAGCGTGAGCAAGAGCGTATCTGATCGTATGGGGGTGGCATCACCGGCATCTTGGTTGTTGACTATCTGGTGGCGGGAGACACTGCTCTCAAAGTTTTTCGCAGAATCCTCAAGTGCCAGCCCGGGCAGTTTGACCTGTCCGTTGGCGGTTGACTTTGGTGCTCTGAACTCAAAGCTGAATGTGTCGGTAGAGCCAAAGGCCAGGTGATAGTAGAGGTTGAACTCCTGTTCTATTATCTTGCGTTTGGCTACCGCCGAGCGGGCATCAGCGGCGATCAACTCTGATACGCTGGTTATGGCCTCCTCCATGGAGCGGCCGTTGATCGAGATAATCTGCGAGCCGAGGGGAATGCCTGCCTTTTTGTGATCTACATACCATTTCCCCTGCGCATAAAAAATCGGAAAAGGGAAAAACCCGGTGAGTGGATAGGAATCGGCGGGTGTAGCGCCCAAGTGCCCATCTCCGATGAGCGCATTGATCCGCCAGATATGCCGATACAAGGTGCTCTTCGTTGGTGATTGTGTAAGCTCTTCTTTGGCTTGCTCTAAGGCGGTGATAAGCTCTTCTTTGCTAATGTATTGGTACAGATTGGGGTGGGCTCCCTCCATGATTTCAAGGTATGCCCGCAGATCTTGACTCTCTGGGGTGTCGGCAACTGTATGAACACCAAAGATCGTCTCCACAAGCAGTTTTCCGACTATCTCTACTGCTAGCTCTCCTGCTATATTTGCTGATACCGGTTTGGTAAAAAGATGCACAGAAGCAATGATACAAACAAGAACTACAAGAAATTTACGCATGGTATGAGCATGGTATGAAGTAGTGGCAAGAGGAAGCAACATAAATGTGCAAGATCAACTCCTCCTAGAGCAATAGGTTTAGATCGTGCAGTAATTTTTTATCTTCTTTATCTGAGTACATATAGCGCACTCGTCCTTTTTTGTCAAGGAGGTACACCCGTGTGGTATGCGCAAAAATCCCGTTTTCCTGCTTGTAGCCAACCGCCTTGAAGAGCCCGAGCGCCTCATCTATTTGGGCTTGGCTACCGCTGAGTCCAATGAAGGAGCTGTTGTAAAAATTGAGGTAATGCTTCAGCCTTTCGGGGGTGTCGTATTCTGGATCTATGCCTACAAAGACTACCTTAACCTCAGCTCTCTTCTCCCCGAGCTGATCAAGCACATGGTCGATGCGTTGCATGGTAATGGGGCAATAATCCGGACAGTTGGTAAAGCCAAAAAAGAGCAGTACCGGGTTGCCCTGAAGGCTGCTCAACTGCAGTTCACCACCTTCTGTACTCTGCATGCGAAAATCGCCGCCAATGCCATCGAGCACCGGTAGCTTTTTCTCACAAGCCGCAATAGAGAAGAGCAAGAACAGCGCAAAACAGCAAGAGAGAATGCGAGAATGGGTTGTTATGCCAAATCGACGAGGTGTTTTTGTCAAAAACATAGCGCAGTTGGGTAAACTTATCGCCGATGCTTACCGGGGATAAGGCTAAGCAGCTCTTTGGTATACTGGTGCTGCGGAGTAGAAAAGAGGTCGTGCGTGCTACGGTGTTCTACCACCTCACCGCTCTTGAGCACCATGATCTCATTGCACATCTGACGGACTACCGGCAGGCTATGGCTGACAAAAAGCAAGGTAAGGTGTAGGGCTTCTTGTAGATCTTTGAAAAGGTTTAGAATCTGGGCCTGCACCGATACATCAAGTGCTGAAGTTGGTTCATCGCAAACCAAAAACTGCGGTTTCATGCTGAGCGCGCGGGCAATGCAGAGGCGTTGGCATTGCCCCCCTGAAAGTTGGTGGGGGTATTTTTGCAGCGTTCCCTCTGGCAGTCCGACCAAACGCAAGAGGTCGCCGGACCGTTGCTCCTTTTCATCTGTGGATAGACTCGGAAAGTGCAAACTCATGGTCTCAGTCAGGATCCGACGGGCATTGAGCCGTTGGTTGAGCGAAGAGAAGGGATCCTGAAAGATCATTTGAATTTTTCGCCCCGAAATGAGCCGATTCTTAAACGGCAGAGATTGTCCATCGTAGGAGAGTTGCCCGCCATCGGCCTGGTGTAACCCACAAATAATGCGGGCTAAGGTAGATTTACCTGATCCGGACTCCCCCACTATACCCAAGGTTTCTCCTCGTGTTATCGAAAAAGAAACATCCTTGAGTGCCTCAAAGTAGACCCGCCTGGAAGGCAGCAGGCTTTTGTGTTGCAAAAAACGCTTGTGCACGCAGTCGACCTGGAGTAATCCTGAATCTGTTGTGCTACCGGCGTCTTTGATATTGTGAGTCATATCGCTGCTATCAAGCAGCCATTCGGGCACACTTTCAACGCTATTCTCGGCACTCTGTTCTATGAAGTTAACATTAACGAAGCGTCCTACCGGTTTGTCGATTGAAGGTACCGCAGCCATCAGGGACTTGCTGTAGGGCTGCTGGGGTGCGTTGATCACGCTTTGGGTGTCGCCCATTTCCACAACTTCACCCTTGTACATCACCATAATGCGATCGCTCACTTGTTCGATCACGCCCATATCATGAGTGATGAGCACCACGCCTATGCCACGCTTGGCAATGGTTTTCTTGAGCAGTTGTAGCACCATAGCCTGCACAGAAACATCAAGTGCTGTCACCGGTTCATCGGCGATAATCACCTGTGGATTGGCGCACAGAGCCAGGGCGATTACAACCCGCTGCCGCTGTCCGCCCGAGAGCTGGTGGGGATAGCGCAACAGGTAGGTGTGCGGATCCGGAAAATCCATATCTCGCAGGAATTCTGCTGCACGCTCTACCGCCTCTTGCTGACTGATATTCTGGTGATGCAATATGGTATCGAGCAATTGTTTTTTGACCGTCATGAGCGGGTTCAAGGCGGTCATGGGGTCTTGAAAAATCATACCGATACGAACACCCCGAATACTCTGCATAAAAGCGTCATTGCCTATCTGCAGTTCGGTGCCCTCAAGAGTTATGCGACCTTGGGTGACACTTCCGCCAGATTCAAGCACTCCCATGATGGCTTTGCCGATGGTCGACTTGCCCGCTCCTGATTCGCCCACAATGCCCAAAATTTCTTGTGGGTGCAGATCAAAGGAAATATGTTTGACAGCATCAAAGGTATGGTAGCGGGAGCTATACTGTACTCGTAGATCTTCAACGCTCAGGAGAGTGGTCATAAACTAGCGGAGCTTTGGATTGAGAATATCACGCAACCGATCCCCGAGCAGATTGATACACACCACTATCACAAAAAGGGTTAGCGAGGAAAAGAACACCACCCACCACTGCCCTGAAAAGAGGTAATCGCTGCCCACCCGAATCAGGGTGCCCAGCGAGGGGGTTGTTGGCGGTAGCCCCACCCCCAAGAAGGAGAGGGCAGCCTCTAGCAAAATGCAAGTGGCAAAGTCTAGGGTTGCCAGCACAAAAATGGAACCGGCAACATTGGGCAAAATATGCCGAGCAATTATGTAGGCGTGCCCAAATCCAGCCAGTTTGCTGGCTTGAATGTATTCCATCTTTACCTCGACGAGTGTGCAAGAACGCACCGTACGAGCATAGTTGACCCAAGTTGCAATGGCGATGGCGATAATCAAGGTAGGAATAGCAATTTTTTCATGGTATTGTGGATCAACCAGCACTATGGCTATTCCATTGACCAAGAGCGCTAACAAAATGGAGGGCAAGGCGAGTTGAATATCTACCAAGCGCATGATCAGCGCATCGATCCAACCGCCAAAATATCCCGCTAATAGCCCCATCACCACCCCAAAAATCAAGGAGAGGAGCACCGCCCCAGAGGCTACGATAAACGAGAAGCGTGAGCCATAGATCAGTGCTGAAAGCAGGTCTCGCCCCTGATCATCGGTGCCTAATACAAAGCGATCCTCTCCGCCTTCTACAAAACTGGGAGGCAGCTCAGAATCCAACAGGTCAAGACCAGAGAGGTCGAGCGTGTTATAAGGTGCAACCCAAGAGGCAAACAACACCGCAAGGAGAATCAGGCATAGGATCACCAGAGAGATACATGCTGGTGGAGAGGTACGAATGCCATAAAACATTTCGCTCTCGTATGTCGATTTGAGTGTGCGTATCACGCGTACAACCTCCGTTTCATATTCCTCGCCTGGTATAGATCATCTGCATGGTTCTATTTTGTGTTCATTTGCGCAATCTCGGGTCGATCAAAGGATAGCACAGATCGACGGTAAGGTTGATCAGCACGAAAAGTAAAGCGATCAAAATGAGGTAGGCAGACATAACCGGTATATCTGCATTTTGTACCGCTTGAATGAAGAGCAGCCCCATGCCCGGCCACTGAAAAACAGTCTCGGTAATAATGGCAAAGGCAATAATACCGCCTAGCTGTAAACCAATGATGGTAACCGCCGGAATCAACGCATTTTTCAGGGCGTAGGAAAAGTAGATAGTTGACTTTTTCAGTCCCCGAGCCCGCGCGAACTTGATGAAGTCGGTTTGCAAGACTTCCAGCACCTCAGCCCTGGTCAAACGCATGATGAAGGTCATTTGAAATATAGCCAGGGTTAAGCCCGGTAGGAGTATGGATTTTATCCCGGAGCCTGTGCTCAAACCTGTGCTCCACCCGCCAAAAAACTCTACCTCGCCTCGCCCAAAGGAAGGCAGCCAGCCCAAGTAGACTCCAAAGAGCATAATAAAGCCCAACCCCATTACAAAGGTGGGGATGGCCACTCCGCACAAGGCAAAAATGTTAGCTACCGCCGCACCAAGGGTATTGCGAGCAATGGCACTGTAAACACCAAGGGGAATACCTATGAGTATTGAGAGTATGGCAGAGAAGAGTGCTAGCTCTAGGGTTGCCGGTAAACGCTCTTTGAGCAGTTGCACCACCGGTACCTTTTGCACATAAGAGTTGCCAAAGTTGCCCTGTATGGTGTTTTCCAGAAATTGCCAGAACTGGTAGAGCACCGGCTTGTTTAAGCCCAGTTCTTCTGCGAGCTGCCTCCTCTGCTCGAGGGTGGTCTCCAGCCCGACCATGGCATCAACCGGGTTGCCCAAGTATTGAAACATCACAAAAGCAAGGCAAGCCACCGAGACCATTACAAACAGGGCTTGCAAAAGGCGGCGCACTACGTAGAATAACATGGTTTGCTCTCAAGCAAATATGCGCTGGGCGAGCGGAGTCGCCCAACTACAATGGAGAATAATGAGAGAGGTTTACTTGTTGACCACCACCTCACGCCAATCTAGCTGATTATTGGCGCGTTGTACCACAGTCACCCGGCTGTTTACGCCCCAAGAGAGGGCTTGTGCATGCAGTGGTACATAAGAGTAGTCGTTCTTGGCGATACGAAAAGCCTCCTCAATCATCGCATTACGGCGTTTGGGATCCATTTCGGTCTGCACCTTTTTGGTGAGCTCATCAATTTTTGAATTGCAGTAGTTCCCCAAGTTATACAAGCCAACGCCCGCTTCTGTGTCTCGGCAAGAAAGCAAGAAGTACATAATGTTATGTGAATCCAGAGAAGAGGGAGACCATCCGAGCAAATAAAAACTGGTATCAAAGTTGCCGGTAGCGGTGACCTTGGCAAAGTACTTGTTCTTGGGCTGGGCGTTGAGGTCGACCTTGACTTTGATTTTGGCTAACATGCTGCTCACCGCTTGACAGATCTTCTCATCGTTCACATAGCGGTTATTGGGGCAGTCCATCACCACGGTAAACCCGTCAGGATACCCTGCCTCCTCCATCAACTCTTTTGCCCGTGCGAGATCATATTCGTAGGGTGAGCTGATCGACGGGTCGTAGCCATTGATAAATTTATTGCCCAAGATACCCAAGGGAGTGGCTGAGGAGCGCATGATCTTTTTGTTGATCAGGTTCACATCGATCGCATAGTTGAATGCAGCTCGTACCCGCTGATCCTTGAATGGATTTTTGCCCTTGATGTTTGAACCCACCAGCTCATCTCGCTCTTGGTCAAACCCCAAAAAGATACTGCGGGTTTCTGGTCCAGCTAATAGCTTGAGTTTTGAGTCGCTTTCAACCCGCTTTTGATCCTGAAGTGGAATGGGATAGGCCAAGTCTACAGAGCCAGAAAGCAGTGCAGCTACCCGCGTGGAATTTTGTGCGATAGGGACAAGCACTACCTCATCAACATTTGTAGTGATAAACTCGTTGTTCCAATATCCGGGAAAACGCTTAAACACAGACTTCACCCCAGACTGATGGCTGACCACCTCAAAGGGTCCTGTGCCATTGGCGTGAAGGTTGGTGTACAGCGCTTCATTCTCCAGTGTAGGTTTGTCTGCCTTATGTTCGGTGGTCCATTCTTTGTCCATCATGCCAAAGAGGGTCAGGTCTCTCATCAGCAATGGATTTGGGGTGTCAGTATGCAAGACAAGGGTGTGATCGTCTTTGATTTCGATCTTAGCGATTTTCTTGGCGGTGGCTGCTAGATCAGTTGTCTTGGCACGCTCCCAAGTGAATAGCACATCCTCAGCGGTAAAATCGTTGCCATTGTGGAACTTGACCCCTTTACGCAACTTGATCAACCACTGATTGGGCTCGGTATTGGTGTAGCTTTCCGCTAAGAGCGGCACTATCTTGAGCGACTGGTTATAGGCAACCAACCCCTCATAAACATTAGACATGGTGGCGAGCTGAAAGGTCTCATACAAGGCGTGGGGATCAACTCCTTTAATATCGCCCTGGAAGGCGTAGGTAAAAGTCGTTTTTGCCTGCAGGCTAGCGTGTGCCAGGACAACTGCACAAATTAGGAAAGAAAAATATTTCAATATATTACGCATAACATCACTTTAGAAGAGTGTTTTTGAAGTAAATTACAAGGATCGAACACAAACTGCAGTTTGAGTGTACTATACCGATTCTATTATTCATAGGGTCTACCTAAATTTCCTACAATTACATCATCGGTATGGACTAAGCAGGTTTCCAGTATGAGGCGCATGGCTTGAACCTGCCGAGAAAACTCAATAAAGGGTCGCTGATCATTTGCCCCTGTTCTCTGCTGTTCATCGGCCGGGATATGGATAAACCCTGTGCGGAACGCCGATCCTTGCGGGGGGCTTTTCATGGTATAGCTCAGGTGTAGCGCTCCAAAAAATATATGGTTGCACAGATAGGTGCCGGCACTGTCGCTTACTTGGGCTGGAATCTGTGCCGCCTGCACTGCTTGAACACAGCGCTTCACCGGGAGGCTAGCGCGATACGCCAGCGGTGCTTCTGCAAAAATCGGTTCATCGAGGGGCTGATTCCCGGCATTATCGGGAATACGAAAGTCATCGATATTCACGGCAACCCGCTCTAGTCGGATCGAATCGGCCGCAGAGGCATAGCCCAAACAGATCACAAGAGCCGGCGACTTCTGCTGTATCTGCTCACGCAACCTCTCCACTGCAGTATAGCGCTCAACCGGCAGCACTACTCCATGTATATCGCCTACTCCCGGCCTTGTCGCCCCACTAGCCTGCTGCCCTTTTTGGTCTTGTGCGCTGACTCTAGGTGCTTTGATCCGCTGCCCGTCTAAGGATTGGGCAATCTGCCCGGAAACATTGTACTCATCGCCTTCAAAGGGTTCAAAACCGGTCAATAATACCTTCATAGCTCCTGGAAAATAGTACATTGAGACAAACCGCCATCACCTTCCCCTTACAGTACGCTCATCAGGCGTATTTTGGCAATTATCGCTCATAACGCAGATTACCTAAAGCCGTTCTCAAGCCTGAGATAATCTGCATTAGCCTTCCGAGAAATTCTCCAATCGGTATTCTGAGCATAAGCAAGATCAGAGCAGCGCCCACAGCGGCAGCCTCCCTTTGGATACTACAAAGCGACATGAAAATACTACACCTCAAGCGAATACTCAGCGATGAACAGGGCACCATAGGCATGTTGGTGCAAGAAGGGCACAACCAGCGAATCTGCTATACCCTAGAACTTCCCGATCGTGATAACCAGACCAATCTCTCGCGTATCCCGGAAGGGGAGTATCTGGTGCATTTTCTGAGACGATCCCACTCTGGGCGCTACAAGCGAGTGTATCACCTGCAAGCGGTGTTTGCTCGTAGCGGGATATTGATTCACGCCGGTAATTTTGCTGGCGATGTGCAGCAGGGTTTTGATACCCATTTGCACGGCTGTATTGCGCCCTGTTTGCGATTGGGCACCCTGCCTAATCGCTTTGGCAAGCGGCAAAGGGCGGGTTTGATGAGCCGCAATGCACTAAATGTCCTGCGTCAAGAAATAGGCGAGAACATATTTGTACTCAAGGTGAGCGTATGGAATGGATTATAGGCATAGTCTCCGGCGGAATTTCCGGAGGATTTTTGGGTTTGATACTCCAGCTTGGCAAGAGCTGGCTCGATGATAAGATGCTTGAGCGGCGGGAAGAACGATCGATCCGCATGAGGGAGGAGGACCGCAAAGACATGCGGCTGGAGGCCGAATTGGCCCTGCAGCGGCTTGATGGCGAGACAGAGCAAGCAAGCGCTATTCTCCAGGCAAACTTGGAGTTAGAGCAGCAACGCTCCTTTACTGCTAGTCTGCAGCAAAGCGCCCTATCACTGCAAGAGGCGGGGCAGACTTGTGGGCAAAGGTGGGCGGCACTGTTGGTGGATATACTCGTAAAATTGCAACGCCCGGTGGTGGTTTATGGATCACTGATCGGGATGATCTATGGGGCACCAGTTGAGCATGTAGCTGGTATGGCTATAGGTTGGCTATTTGGCGAACGCTATACCCTCAAATGCAAAAACTAGTGTAGCGGGGGTGCTCATGCCTCTTCTCACCAGAGAAACGGCTATTTTTCTTGCTCTTCGATAATGGTGAGCTCATCTGCTGAAAGCGCGGCTAGAAATTCCCCCAAAGGCTTGCCTGAGCGTGGATCGGTGAGCTGTGGTTCCAGCTCCAAGAGTGGCACTAGGAAAAAATCACGCAAAGTCAGCTCTCGATGTGGCACAGTAATTTCTGGCGAGGTGATGCACTCATCTCCATAGAGCACAATATCTATATCTAGTGTGCGATCCATACCCAACTCTCGCTCGGCCTCACGCCCGAAGCTGGCTTCTATGCCTTTGGTAATCTCAATGATGCGTAGTACAGGCAGATTTGTTGTGCACACCGTGCAAGAATTGAGGTAGAATTTATCCCTATCTTGCGGGTCTATGGGGTATGCTTTGGTGCGGTAGAAACACGAAGAGCGCAGGTCGGGAAAGTGCTGCCGCAAACAGGCAAGCGCCTGTTCTAAATTTTCCTGCATCTTGCCTAGGTTTGAGCCTAGACCCAAGTAAAGGTGTTTCATAAGCTATAGTTGAGGACTGGTCTAGGCAGGAATAGAGGTATCTTGAAAAGATTAAAATGAGAGCTCAAAGTGCACAAGGGTGTCAATAGGTGCAGCATTGCTCCGAGGATGCGCGCCCGACAGAGCTGCATAGGGTGTTGGTGATGATGGGTTTGGCGGCAAGGCGGTTGCCCATTGTCGATCTAGATTAGGCAGAGCAAACCTTTGTGGTACACCGGGTATGTTGGTGTGCGTCAAGCGAGAAACCGGGTCTTTCTCCCGAAACTCCACATCGTTCAAAGAGAGCAAAAAACCGATAAAAGCCCCCGCTAGCCCGCCATAGGTCGCGCCTTCAACAAAGTTTTTGGAACTTTTCGAATAGGAGAAACGACTTTCTTCATCACCTTCATCACTTGAATCCGAGGCGGCGAGTAGATCAAAAGATAAGGCCACTGTTCCACCGACCAATGAGCCCCACAAGGTATTGAAAAAAACATTCTCCATTTCTGGTTTCCCAAAATTTTGGGCTGGTTCCAGCCCGGCGGGTAGTTGGTCTTGCACCGCCTGCTGACCGATTGCAGAAGGTGCCAGCAGCGCAGCAAAGACCAAAGAGAACACCGTTTTAGTCAAGGTAGTGTGCATAGTGTGCGGAGAACAGAAATTGGGCGATTTTTGAACAGTTTTTGAATAAAATGCGGTATAGTATCGATCTATGGTGCAGCCTCTTTTTGAGATACCATATCTTTTTGCGCGCCTGTGAGCTGCTTATATTCGGCATAGGCCTGTAAGGCGAGGTCCATATTCCCCAACCGGGTATGGGCTAAGGCTATATTGTGCCATGCAAGGGGTATGCTGTCATCTCTATCTAATGCCTTTTGATACGATTCAATAGCAGCATGATAGAGCAATAAACGGTGTTGCACAACACCACAATTCAAATAATACAGAGGCTGCGCAGGGTTCTTGGCGATTGCCTCTTCGTAAGAATGCAAAGCCTCATAGAACATCTCTTGGCGCAGGTAGTCATTGCCCTGTTCAAATTCAACAAGCCCAGCAATGGGTTTGGGCGGCGGGGCAGCCGTACAAGCTATAACTATAGCCAGACAAGCTGCACAGGTCCATTTTTGCAAACTCTGCGCTCTGAAGCATTGTTTATCTGTGGTTAGCATGGGCAAAATATAGCCTATTTGTATCCTTATGCGTCCCTGAATTTCTTTGATTCAGGATACTCCTCAACAAACGAGTAATGCAAAATTGGTGCACACTCGCCAAATAGCAGCATATACCTCCATATAATCCATGGTATTTCGATTCTTTTTCGGTCTTTTCCCGTTTTTTCTGATTTGCAGAAGATGAGACAATACTATACCCTGACTAAGGTATAGAGTTGAATAGACCACACCGCCGATGAACTCTTTTGCATGAACGACCACCTGCAACGCACCCTCACCCACCGCTCACTGATCACGGTGCGCTACTCCGAGACCGATCAAATGGGTTTTGTATACCAGGCAAATTATCTGATCTGGTTTGATATTGCCCGCACTGAACTGATGAAGGCGCAAGGCTGCGACTACGCCGAGTGCGAAGCGCAAGGCCTGTTTTTGCCGGTCACCAAGGCGAGTTTGCACTATAAAGCACCGGCTCTCTTTGGTGAGACCGTATCTATTGACACCCAAGCCTCACGCCATGGGCGTGCGGGTTTGCGGTTTGCCTATAGCTGTCAGAGCGAGCACGGCAGACTGCTCAATGTGGGGTATACAGAGCATGTTTTCATGAACGCAGCCCGCAAGCCAATGCGCCTGCCCGCAGATATTGTGCAACTGTTTGAAAAACCTCACTAGCCTTGGTAGGGCCTTAGGGCTTTTCCATGGTAAGGCTCGAGAGGTTCATCAAAAGGTCAATCAAGCGTTCTCGTGAAGGCGGCTCAAAGTCATCGGGCACATTTTGCCCGGTGGCAAGGCCCAGCAGGGGTATTTTGAAGCGAATGGCATGGTTGTATATGCCTCCATAAACACTGGTCTCATCTATTTTTGTGTAGAGCATAGAGTGCAGGCGAAAGGTACCATAGCGTTTGGTGACCTCTTCGCTAACCTCATCTCTCTGGTTTGCCGCAAGGACAAGGTGAAAATAAATGTCATCTTGCGAGAGGAGCATCTCTTTGAGGTGGGCGAGTTTATGTTCGTCCTTTTGCGATACCCCTGGGGTGTCTATCAGGATCACATCGTATTTTTTGAGGTCATCGAGCACTATGCGCAGTGTGCTTGAGCTATCGGCAGACTTGAAAGGCACTTTAATCCGTCGGGCATATTCTTCCAGTTGTGCTTTTGCCCCTATGCGGAAGGTATCGGTGGTCACCAGTGCGATCTTACGGTCTTCATCTTCTTTTCTGAGCAAAGAGGCTATTTTGGCGATGGTGGTCGTCTTGCCCACGCCGGTCGGACCGATAAAGCACTGCCGCACCGGGTAAGAGGTGGGAAACTCAGCCAAACCTATTACCGGCATAAACAGGTGCGCCACAAAGAGCTTGACATAATTGTAATCATCCCGTTTTGACGGGGGTATTTGTTTTTGCGCCTCTTGGACAATGCGCTTGGCAAACTTGCGTGAGACCCCGTTGTAGACCATGCTCTGATAAAGAGAGGCAAGATTGGCATGCACCTCATCACCCAGCGAATCTTGCCCTGAGAGCAGGCTGTCCACCTTGCGCTTCATTTCGGCAAGTTCATAGGGAATAGCCCTGATAAAGGATTGATCATTCTGCTGGTGTTGGCGGTCTTTGTACATCTCAGAGAACATATCTTGTATCTCTGCTTTATTGCGCTTATCGCTCTCAACTATGGCGCGCCTCTGCTCATCAAGCATTTCTTGCACCTGCTCCAACAATGCCTGCTCAGCACCGCCTGCCGCCCCCATTGTGCCGAGCGGAGGAGGTGAGGAAAGCGCAGAGGAATAAGACGAATTTTTGGCTGGGGGCTTGGCGATAACCTCGATCATTTTCTCGCCAAAAAGTCCAAACCCAAAACCTTTTTTGACCTCACGCTGGCTGATAATAATGCCGTCTCGTCCAAATTCGCTTTTCACTTGTTCGTATACTTCTGGCAGAGTTTTGCCATAAAATTTCTTTTCATCCATGAAAACCTCATATTCTTGTAGAGAGAGGATATTTGGAAAAATACAATGCTACCCTGTCCATTCTTATGCTCCGAGTAGCCCACCGCCTTACAAGAGCCACCCATCCCCCATTAGCTCACCTCAGACATTCCTGCTGACTCTATGATGGCGATCGTTTCAATGCGTACATCGAAGGATATTTCGTTATGCGATAAGACCACCAATCCCGGAATTATGCGCTCGGTGAGGCGTTTGAGGTGCTGGCGAATCTTGGGCGCGCAGAGCACGATAGGCTGATAGTTGAATTGAGAAAACTGCTCTTCTCCTTGTTGGAGAAGAGTGGTAAGCTCCTGAGCGTGCTCAGGGCTTAAGGTCAGATATGAGCCTTGTGGAGACTCCTGCACCGCATCATCAAGCACTGACTCTAATATAGGATGCAGCGTCATCACTGGCAAGACACCCTCCTCATTCAGGTATTGGCGGGTGATGCTTTTTGCCAGTGCTTGGCGTACGTATTCTGATAAAACATCTGGGTTCTTGCTGTGCACGCCATAATCGGCAAGTGTTTCCAGAATGGTTGTCATATCACGAATGGAAACATGCTCTCGCAGGAGATTCTGCAAGGTCCGCTGGATCATGCCCAAGTTGAGCAGATCGGGGGTAAGCTCTTCGACCAGCTTTGGCTCGCTCTCGGCGACCTGATCGAGTATTTTTTGTACTTCTTGTCGTCCCAAGAACTCAAAGGCGTGGCTCTTGATTACCTCGGTGAGGTGGGTAGAGATAACTGTTGGAATATCAACCACCGTATAACCGGCAATCTGTGCTTCTTCTTTTTGCTCTTCGGTAATCCAAATAGCCGGCAAGCCAAATGTGGGCTCGACGGTTGGCTCACCTGCGATTTCTTCATCAACATCACCAGCCTTCATAGCCAGATAATGCCCACCGATCATCTCACCTTTGGCGACTTCAATCCCCTTGATAATGATGCTGTAGCCACCCGGGCTCAGCTGTAGGTTGTCTTTAATGTGCACCGAGGGCACCACAAAACCAAAGTCCAGAGCAGTTTGTCGCCGAATGGCCTTGATCCGCTCGAGCAACTCTCCGTCTTGATCTGTATCCACCAACGGAATCAAAGCATAGCCTAGCTCCAAGCCGAGGGTATCGATGGGCAGGAGATCAGATATTTCATCACCGCTTGATTCCTCGGACTCTTGCTCTTCTTGCATAATTTGCTCTTCGACTTCTTTTTGCCGCCGTGCGGTGTGCGAACGCCAGGCCAGAGCGGCAAAGAGCAATGCCAAGAGGATAAAGGGGATCTTAGGCATGCCCTCCACCAACAAAAAGAGCACCATGGTCGCCGCAACCAGCCCCAACACCCGAGAGCCGCCAAAGAGCTGGCTGTCAAAATCGATCCCCAGTCTGTTCTGACGCCCAGCCTTGGAGACGGTGATACCAGCAGCAGTGGAGATAACCAGCGAGGGAATCTGACTGACCAAACCATCACCAACGGTAAGGGTGGTATAGGTTTCTGCCGCATTGGTGATGTCCATATTATAGACCAAAACCCCAACGATCAGCCCACCAATGATGTTTATGGCGGTGATGACCAAGCTAGCTATGGCATCACCACGCACAAACTTGCTAGCACCATCCATCGCCCCGTAAAAATCGGATTCTCGCTGTATTTTCTCCCGCCGCTCTTTGGCCGCTATGTCATCGATTGTTCCCGCATTTAAGTCGGCATCGATCGCCATTTGCTTGCCGGGCATGGCATCAAGGGCAAAGCGTGCTGCTACCTCAGCAATTCTCCCTGCACCCTTGGTGATCACGATAAAGTTGACTAGCACCAGTATCAAAAATACTATCACCCCGACTATGTAATTTCCGCCGACCACGGTATTGCCAAATGCCTTGATAATCTGACCGGCAGATGCCTCGCCGCTATTGCCACCCAGCAGAATGAGGCGGGTTGAGGCGAGGTTGAGCGAAAGACGAAAGAGGGTAGTGATCAGCAGGATGCTCGGGAAGGTCGAAAAGTCCAGGGGTTCAACCGAGTAGAGCGCAACAAAGAGGATCAAAATGGAGATGGTGATATTCAAGGCGAGCAGAATATCCATCAACATCGCTGGGAGCGGAATGAGCATCACCCCCAAAACACCGATAATCCCGCAGGCCAGCAGGACATCGGCGTTAAACAGGTTCGATTTTACCGATTGCGCTTCCATGGTCGGTGCTCCCGGGCGGTTATATGAAAAAATTGTCTGCTTGTTGCAAATACGGCGCAGCTACCTTGTAGCCTCCCTACTTTGACCTTATCCTAGCACATATCCTCGCCAAATGTACAGACCCTAGGTAATCCCCCTCGAAAAAAGCTGATGTGCAAATGTGGAAGTGTCTTGACTACAAGCCCTTGTTCTATTCGGCACGTACAATCTGGCGAATAGAGCTGCTGAATCTACCCCTAAGAAGGGCAAGGTATCGCATCTACACAACATTTCCTGTCAGGTTAGGTTTGCTCTCCTACAATCGAGCGTACTTCTCTTGCTGCCTTTGTGTAGATCTGTTCTCGCTTCGCCTTAGGCATCTGCGCAAGGGGCTCTTTGGGATCATGTAGGGCCTGGAAAGCAGAAAGCTCACTCTCCGAAAACAGACAAGCGCTTAAAATAATCGGTAGTATCCTCATTCCTCTGGTTTTTGCTGCTTTCAGTAGAGGTGGAAGCTCATTATCTACAATAAACTCTGATGCTAGAAAATCTGCACTCACCAGCAGAAAAGCTATATCGGTTCTCTTGAGGGCCTTTTTTATCTCGTCTTCCCACTTGTCGCCCCCTCGCAATTTTGTATCATCCCAGAGTTCTACGTTCTCCGCTCTCACAATTGGGAGCAAATGTATCTGCAGGCGTTCAAGATACTGCTTATCCTTATGACTGTAGCTGATAAAAACAGTTGTTTGGTTTTCTCGACTATCAACACCGTCGAGCAGGTCTTTTACGAGCACACGCATTTCTTGCCCTTCTGGAACTATATCTTCTACTCCCAGCTTTTCTAATGTACATAAATGTTTGTAATCTATAACGCTATCTTGAGAGGGCACTTTTTCTTTGGCGTTCAATTTGGGAACCGTTGCATGTATTGCACCTAGTGTGCCTCGAATGAGCCTCAAAAATCCTCTTCGCGTATCCTGATTGCCAATTACCCATATGGAGATAATTTTGTCTTCCTCATCTGATCTGACGAGTGCTCTATTATATTCGTCAACAAAAACAGCTCCGCTGTACCAATAGGTTTTTTGTAATATGAGATGGTTGAGCCTGACTATCAGGCGAGACATAATGCTTGAAGGTAATATATCATAATGGAATTCAAATCTGAGAGATTCCTCAGCATTCCAATTGAGGGCTGGCTCTTCTTTTTGCAATAACTCGGGGATCAGATAGTCTGCATTCATTCCTTCAAACCTAAAGCATAGTTCAAACTTCTCCATGAGTTCCATTAAAAAGATATGCGTATCCCCTGGATATGTTTTCGTATCCAGAATGCCTGCTAGTTCCCCAATGGAGAGGACTCCCTTTGCTTGAAAGAGGGCATTCGAGTTGATTATAGCATAAACACCATTGGTGACCCATTTAGGATTCAGAACATTCGTCTCTCTTAAGCGTGAATCTTTGTTAAAGTTTATGATAATCCCCAGATCGTGTAAGAGCTCTCCCAAAGATTCTTGGCTCTGCGTGTCTGATATGTTGTGTTCTCTGCATATGTTGGCATATTCAGCGTAGGGCACATAATCTCGATCCGATTCACTCAATCTTTTTTTTACGGCAAACCAGGGATCAGGAAGGACATCATTTACATGGGGGAGCTTTGATATGTGTTCGATCAAGAATTTTCTGAGATCTGCACTTCCAGCACCTGTCTTGCAAGAAATATCAAAGAAATCCAAGAGAAAAGGATATTTATTTTTCAGTCCACTCCTGTTGAATTCCAAAGGATGCTCGTCTGTTTTATTGACGGCAATAATTGCCGGGGAGTTATCGCCAAAGCCCTCAATCATTTTTAACCAATACTCGATACGGCTTGCGCTTTCCCCCTGTCTCGCATCTATAACGAGAATATAGACACTTCTTTTGGTAAGAAAGAATTGATGCGTGGAGTGCATGATTTCTTGCCCGCCAAAATCCCAAATGTTGGCATGAATGCGTTCTTTGTTATGCTCTAGGAGCCATCTGGTAATATGAATTCCCTCTGTTTTTGCAGAATGCTCGTCGTACCTGTGGTGTACCACCCTGTTGACCAGCGATGTTTTTCCGACTCCGCCTTGTCCAACGAGTATAAGTTTTACCTCGTTCAATTTTTTTGGTTCTGGACTTGCTTGAAGGTCTAAAAAATAATTTATGATTCTGTCAGGATTATTCGGATTATCGAGTATTTCTGGTGGGATTGGCAACTGGTTTTCGCGCAAATCTAGCTCGGTGAGTGCTTGCAGATCGCCAAAGCTGTCGGGGAGTGTGTGCAACTGGTTTGCGCCCAAATCTAGCTCAGTGAGTGCTTGCAGATTGCCAAAGCTTTCGGGTAGTGTGTGCAACTGGTTTTCGCCCAAAGATAGCAGGGTGAGTGCTTGCAGATCGCCAAAGCTGTCGGGGAGTGTG